>ML976138.1:6272-50075 GCA_010015635.1 Clathrospora elynae | reverse complement strand
ACTGCCTTAGCGGGCTTAGATTATTGTTTGACTTGTCAAAAACAGCAAACCAACCAAACAAACAAGAATTGTTTGATTGACTGTTGAGATCACTGTGCTAGGTTCGAGGAAGCCAAGAGTTGAAGTAAGGTTTCATTCTTCGCGGTACTGTACAGTACTGCAGAGATATGGACGGTGAAATGAAGTTAGGCCGCGCAGTGTCGTGATGACGTGCGAGACTGTGTCTCCATAGCTTCGATAACTTCCAGACAAGATGAATCTATGTCTCCGCATTGGCGTACTGCAGGATATTCTCGACGAGCTCAGGAATATGACCAACTCGTTCAGCAGCAGTAACAAGGTGGTTCGTGGTCGTTGAGGTTGAATTCTCTTGAACACCCGGTACTGTTGTTGATGGCTTGGACCGGGGTCTCAATCGAAACGCGCGAAGTAAAGCCTTCCATAGCTCTTTCATACTAGCGAACATCGATAAGAAAGCGCTGGAGATTGCGGTGGCCAAGGTGTCCTCGGAAGGCATTGGGTATAAGTCGATGCGCTTGTCGATCGTTGCGAGAACAGAGGCCTTCCATTGCTTTAAGTCGTCCCTTTGAGGTGCTCCGTGTTTGTATTTGACTGTTGGTGTCGGCTGGCTTCCCGGCGAAGAATTGGTGTTTGCCGACAAGATTTGGCGGAGGATTGGGGGTTTCTTGAAGGGTATTTACAGCAGAGAGTACGTACTTTAATAAGATAATAGTACCGATATTACACAAGCTGTACTTTTAATCGTATAGCAGACGTGTTCTGCTGAATGTTGTTGCCTCAAGAAGGGACACGTGTTGCTTCTGGACTAGCGCTCTGCATAGCGGGAACCAGTAAACGACCTGGGCCAGAAGCCCTTCGCTATATTGAAAATCAAGGCTTCCGCTGGTGTCTTTAAACGGGGCGTTTTTTCTAGTCATCTTCTTCGACGTCGCTGTAAAGATCAACCTCGTCCGACGAACGCGATGAGTCCGACGAGTCATCTCTCCAATCATCACTAAAGCCACCATATTCCTCTTCTTTTTCGACCACAAAGGTGATGCTCGTTTCCGAAAATGACATGATGAGACGTTTCCAATCATGTGTGTCCATGGTAGACTGTGGGGCAACTATCCGAATCTCTTTCAGTAGAGGTACATGTGTCCGGTAATGGGCAGCCACGTGCTCCAGCGCGCCTAGACACTCCTGGTCACCGGTGCATCTCCGAATCGTGGTTCGAAAATTCAATAGCGATGGTGGCAGTCTCTCGACAAATGAACTTCCAGAAGTGAGTGTAGACAGAGGGCACGTGAGGCATTGCAGGGAGGTGAACCCTTTTAGGCTGTCGTGGAGATGAATTCTACCACGGGTCTTTTCTTCCACTTGTGCGTCGCAGAATATTTCGAGGTTTTCGACGGAGCCCTCCTGCTGATGGAGGACCGTGGACAGGTTCGCGTCTCCTACTTCTGTAGAGGTGTGCGGTTCATCCAGGTGATCCAGCGTCACGTCGTACCTGAACGACTTCAACTGCCGCGGCGATGCGAGCAACACACCTAGAACACCCATACTGTAGAATGTATGCTCTAGATTGAGCTCTTCGAGATTATTGCAGGCTGGTGGAATTAGGCGCTGGAGTTCAGAAACCTTTCGTTCTTTCCTTTGACCGTATTCAATGATCTCTCGTAAAGTCAGGAAGCGCAGCGACTGCAGCCGAAATAGAGGTGCAAGTTGGCTCAAATTCGATGATCTGATATCCACGTTGAGTGACTGCAGGTGTTCGAACCCATGCATACGCCCGGAAATCGTTCCACTCGACACTTTACTGATGAGATCCGCCCACGATGGACAACGGTGGTTGGATCTTGTGTCATCTCGGACAATGAGAGATGCGATATTTGGTATATGCATCAATACAGCATCGTGTAGTGTTTCGATCCCCATGAGATTCTCATTGCAGTTGGTAGCAAGGTTTTTCCATCCCGGCATAGCGAGTGTACGCATTCCTTCTTTTATGATTTTCTTATCTTGAGCGGTGGGTTTATAGCGCACACGCTCGTGGTGTGCCCATTTTCCGTATGAAATATCAACACTCTGCACCATTTCTGCGAGCAGTGGGTTAGATACCATTGTGCGAAGGAAAAGGTACGGCTCGTAGAAATGGCTATTGTATGTGGTGTAGACCTTGCCGATGACGATGCGGTAGAGACGTCGGTTTGCTAACGAAATGCTGAGAAGTGTCGATATTTGGAAGCGATCAACATCTATTCCTGGTAGATAGCTCAGCACCTGGAGGATGAGCTCGTCGGGAAGGTCGTTGAGCGTAGCACCCGAGCCTGGCACACGGGATCTATTTGCGTTCCTAGTAGTAGCTCCATGTTTCATGACCAGTCGACGCTTTGCAACTTGAGATGGGAGCAGTGGGAAGTCGCGCTCATTGATAATAGACATCGCGCAGGGTGCGTTCCGAAAGCAGTGGTATCTAGATCGCAGCCGCAGGTCACCGCGGATGGATTTGAGAAGCACTAAGCGTGCTTAGTCAGCGGTATTGTTGCCCCTCTCGATCCCTGCAAGCGGTTCACCGACCGATGACATGAACCCTTCGAGCACACATACCATGTTACTTGATCGCTGCGGTGACTACGAATGGTTGCCGTAGCTACTGCCACTGATTTACATAGCTTCCAAGGTTGTCATTACGTCTATCGATACGACAGATCCATCCACATGTCTCTTATTACTCAGCCCATCCCTTGTTCACTCCCGGTGTCGGATCGCTGCAGACCTCCTCACACCCCCTGGAACTACGGAGTTTTTTGGCTGGGTCTGTCACTACTCCACTCGGTTTCGCATACGAAAATCACCTACACCAGCCCTGTTCACCCCTCTCACGCCGCTTATTCACGACTCGTGTCTTTTTGGAATTTTTATTGCGACCTTTCTCGCTCCCGCCATGGAGAAAATTCTCCACATCGAGGAGCTGGTCGAGCATATAGTCTCCGAGGTTACTAGACCTTTGCCGAGCCGCCATAACGTCAGCTACAGCGATCTGCTGAGCCTCACCATGGTGTCAAATATATTCCGTCGGATCACAAAACCGTACCTCTATCGATCCCTTGTTATATCTCCCGCCATCCAGGAACAGCTATTGCGAACGATGAGAGCCCTTCCTGAATTATCTGAGCACATTCAAGCCATCTTCTTGGCCCGTTATCCCGAGCCTATGGGTCAATTGATGTGCTTCGTATGGCGGCTGCCGAACCTCCGAACCTTGGACATCGACTTCTCGTCCTCCGAGCTCGTGGATCTAGCTCCTGTCCTCAAAAGGCTATCAATAACGGCGTTGCGTCTCTCGAGCGTTGAGGCTCTCCATGGCGAAGAGGATCGCGCAGATGAGTGGGCTTTCACGAACAATTCCATCCAAACTCTTGACATCTCTTTCACCCAACCGCACGAAGTTTGGGAAGAATGCTATGAATTTGGTCGTTTTGCAGCTGTCTTCCGCAATTTGGAAAACTTGCGAATACACAGTACGGGGGACGAGTGGCCCTGTACATTGAACGCCCCGGTGTTTCGTTGTCTGGTTCATGCATTCAGAAATGCGTTTCAGAGCACCCTTCGTGATTTCAGTTTCCAGTACAATGATTATACGCATGCTAGTACCTACGATGGAGACGAATCACTCAGCGACACTTTCGATGCAAGAGGTTTGATCAAAGAGTCGCATCTTGAGCATCTGAAGGTGGAAACGAACAGCTTGCTCCGGCCAATGCCCTCACATACCCTCAGGAGCTTGGAAATTGGAATATCGTGCCTCCCATCAAGCTTGCATACACTGTATCTGCGCCACGAAGTTGATTGCGGCACTCTGACCCCTCGGGAAAACAACCTCATGTACTCGGAAGAGGCGCAGTGTTTGTCGCAGCTGATAAAATTGACGGGGCGGAAATCGCGCTTTCTGGGCTTGCAGAAGGTAACGCTGGCTGTTTGTCTGCCAGTCTGGTTTGAAGAAGTTGCCATCAGGGTGATTAAGGTACATGCGCGGAGAGCACAGGTGCAGTTAGATGTAATTTTCATGTAAATATACCCCGGAACCTTCATCGTATGACCTCGACTGACGAAAAATAGGTCCTGGTTTGATTACACGAGCGAAGACACTTTCAAATCATGGCCGGAGTACGACATCGCTCGAGATCCGCGACATCCTTCGTACGATCCAATGACCCTTCGGAGACGCAGAGACGGATGACAAGCCTATTGCCGTTGCGCTCTGAAAGGCGCTCCAAACGACCGCCGTAGAAAATTCTGGATGAAGACCATCGGATCCGAGTGCATGCTCCGGTTGGCTTGTTGATTCTGGTAGCTCCACGGTCAACGGCGACGGCTCTCGACGACATTGCAGGGCAAGGTGCTGCGAATCATTGCTATTCCGTCCAATCATCAAAATGGCCGATACGCATAACACTGCAAGGAGGCACAGCAATTGTCCTACATATAAGGGGTACACTGCTGCCGCTTTATTAGAACGCTTACTCTACATAACCCAACACCTTCACAAATTAGCATCGAAATCTAGTACCACATTTCCATATCGTTGCTACGTATACAAATTACATTATCAACTACATACCATGTTTTTTCAAGCAGTACCCGCCTCCTTCTCAGGCCACGAGCGAAGCTTTTCAATGCTGGCCGGCGGTAAACAACCAGATCTGGGCGGCAGTCTCAAGAAAGGCATACAGCGGTTTACTAGCGTTATTGGGCGAAGAGTTGACCGCCAGGTTCTAGGCATTCAGATGCGGGCATCTGATACATCTTCTTCATCCTCGGATTCCGTCCCGAGCTCTCGTTTTTCGTAAAGCCTCTATGAATATTTCGTGGACTAAGAAAAGCGGCGAGTCGGAAGACTTGCGCGATGGGACTTAGACTCGATGTCTCACCTCTAGCGACACCTACAATATGATCAGCAACAATAAATTTAGCATTTTCATGAGTTTTGTAATGTAGTCTTCTAGCAGTCTGAAAGCAATAGGCAACTCCCGGTGCGGTTTAGTCAAATTGAGGCTGGACCTCATGTGGTAGGCTACGAGGTTGCTTCTACCGTGGAGCAGCATAAACATTTCGTATCCCGTCGCGACCTCAGGCTGCGCACGCAATTGTTGTAAGGTAAAGTCTATTAGATGCTCATAATGAGTGCCTGCTATGTATCGACAAAGATTGATCTGCGCCTATGAAAGTGAAGTCAACGCTCGTGCACGCAATATGCATACGTGAAATATAACAGCAATCGCGTATTAGGTTTAATTGACTCGTGGTCTTTGCACAAAGAATTGAACAGCTTCGAGGATGCTGCCATTTATGTAGCAGATTTGCGCGGTTCGAGCTTTCGCGGCGCCTTTTTCGTAGTGGAAGTTTGACTGGGCTGCGCGTTGCTCTTCTGAGCCAGCTTTCTCGGCTTTCTCTTTTCCGTGCCCGAATTTGCTGGGGGTTTGTCCTCCTTCCCAGTACTGGAAGAGGGCGGCGGTTTGTTGGCTGCCTGAGGGTTTGAGGCTACTTTAGGCGTCGCAGCTTTCGGCTTGGTAGTCTTGTTAACCTTAGGCGCTTCTTTAGATGTAGGAGCTTCTTTCGGCTTGGTTGGCCCTTGAGATTTTTGGCCTGCTTGCTTCGCCGGTTGCTTGCTGCTAGTTTTCGGTTGCTGAGATTGGGTCTTCTGTTTGGGTTGACTTGGTTTCTGCTGCTGGTCCTGATCCTTGCCTTGCCCTCCCCACATCGACGCTCCCAGTCCTCCCAATCCCATAGCAGCTCCCGTGGGCATCGAAGGCATAGATGGTCTCCAACTCGTCATGTCCTGTGCCGACTTCGACCAAGACTGCGGCGCTTGATCTGGAGCATCCGATTTCATCTTTTCCAACTCTTCTTTGCTCGGCGCCTGCGTGTCTTTCGTTTGCATAACCATCTTCTCCAAAGCTTTCTTCTGCGACGGCGTCGACTTGATATCGGGAAGAAAATCGCCAACAACGCCTGTGACGCCTTGGCTTGCCATTTCTCCAATATTCCACATGGGTCCGGTCATGGCACCATAGACTGAACCAATGCCGCCGCCGAGTAATCCGGTTACTGCTGCTATGGTACCGCCAACTAGTGCTCCAGTGAGCTTGCCGATTGTGACACCAGGTTGCACGCCTAATCCAGCACCAGCGGCAAGTCCTTGGAAAGCACCTGTTTGCGCATACTTCGCCGCCTTGCCAAATGACTCCGCTTCGATCTCCTTATTAACAGCCTTCGCAAGGATCTCTTCGCGCGCTTTGGCATCAACTGCTCCATGTGCTGCTTGTCGTAGCTCCCACGCTTTCTGCGTCGCTTGAAGCGCCATACTGGCGGAGACGCCCGAATTCTGCTTGATTTCGTGCTCTGGAATGCCGCCCTGCTGGTTGGCGGAAGCGTTGTTGGCCATCTTTGCGTTGGGGTTGTTTGCAGTTTTAGGTTCGATTGGTTGTGTAGCGATTTCGGTGCGGAGGTTTTTTGGAATGGTACTGCTGTTGTTGAAGTCGTGAGGTTTTGAGGTTAAGATAATAGTACAAAGAGGAGGAGGCGAATAGGCCTACGTCATCAATAAGAAGGTCGATGTGGAACATGTATGGCCTGCAATCCTGCTTTATAGTAATTGACAAGCCGCAGTGGTCATGTCTTACAGGGTTACCCGTACCAGACTGAATGATATGAGAAGCAGCTAGCGAGTAGTTGACACGAGGTTTATTTAGTGTTCCGTGACTGTGAAGTGACGTCAATGTCCGTGCACTCCTCAGGAATTGGCCATACCTCAACAACTGCTGATTGCCTATTGTTTCTACGATACGACGCAATCAAGGGGTTGTAAAGGTTTATCAACGAACAAAGCCTGTGGTACTATCGTCGTTGCTATCCTCGCCAATGCTGGTGGAACTCTCGCCGAGAGGCACTACACAAACTTTGGGACCGGGCTGCTGTCAGTTGGGAGGTTGAGACCCTAATTATGGCAGCTGTCACTCTAGGTCAGTCAGCAGACTTCTAACCCCTTTTCTCCTTTATAGCAACTTTTCTCGTCGATCCTTCCTCACCTTCTAGTCCCCACATGTACCTGCACATAATCATCCCCAGACGCACGAGCTCATGGCGTTAGTGAGCATATCAACTTGCGTCAATCCACGAACCACTACAGTATCCTTACTAGACTCGAGTCACCGCATATATAGATCGATGCATCGGCATTGCTTAGTTGTATATTCTTCTCAGCTTGAGGAAAGCGGTCATGGAAGACTACCGGTTGTTTTTAATGTCCAAGAACATTTTTTACATGATTCGATATGTTACAAAAACACTTATGAGTGAACTTTCCCCCCCTCCCCCCGGATACCATATGTTTAACGACTTCGCTGCAGAAGCGCAAAATTTTGCCCCAGCCACGGTCGCCCTAGGTGGAACCAAGGGACTTGGCCCATACAATTTCACATGGCTATCACTTTCCACATCCGTGAAGCCGTTCTTCGCCTGCACCAGCTACTTCCTCTTACTCTTCTTATCATGCTTCCTCTCATGCTTCCTTCTTTTCTTCTCCTTATCGGCATCCTTTTTCTTAAAACCCTGTTGGGGTTGTTGGATGACGTCTTGTTGTCGCTCCTCTACCAGTTCTTCGTTAGGACCATGTGCGTCAATGTCTTGGAGTAGGTAGGCCTCCTTCACGAGGAATGTGGGCCGAGGGTACATTGCGTACGCCTTGTTCCAGGCTACGAAATTGAGGGCCGCGGTTGTTGATGCGTCGAGGAGCGAACCGTAGATGGACGAAAGATAGCATCGCATATCCTCGAGAACCACATCGACGCACTTTCTGTCCCCGTTTTGTTTGCAGTGGACGCTTGAAAAATTGGTATTACGGGAGTCTTCGTAATCGGTGTCGGAGTTGAAGTCGTCTCTTGCAGAACCCTACGATCCTGAGGTACTTCCTCAGCTTAACTCGCCTCCCATGAGACCCTAAATAGACCGTCAAGCGAGACGCGTAGCAAGATTTTTAAACAGCGGCCTCGCAAAGTCGTCCTCGATCAGCGCGCCGGTCTGGCCCTGGAGCTTGCGGAATGCCGTAGGGTCTGGGAAGAACTTCCTCAGGCGGGCATTGATGTTATAGCAGATCTAGAAACTTTGTTAGCATATCGAGAGCGCATTAATAGCACTGCTCAGATGCAACGTAACATCTTCTCCCCGTCCTTCAGCGCGGCTTTGATATCCTTAGACACTAAAGGCAGCGCAAGAAGCTCCGTAGGCTCAAGATACGACAAGAGCTGCTCTTGAACTGGCGCGAGGGAGTATGACAGCAGATAGGCTAGATAGAAGCCAGTAGACTGCGGATTGGTTGAAGTCATCGTGTTAGTTGTTGCGATTGGGTAAAGCGTGTGTATGGTGTAAGTAAGCAGAGGCAGGAGGGGGAGGTGGTAGGTGCGCGCTGTGGACGCTACGGATGGGCGTCTGAGGGTAGTCAAATGCTGGTGTTAAGTGAATGGAAGGGCAATGAAGGTGTGGTCTCAGCTAAGTCCCACCGGAAAGTCGTATCAGGTGTGAAAATAAAGGGAAGACGCATCGGTGCGCGTTGAAAGATACGAAAAGGGCGTAGAAAGGAAAATGCGAATGTCTTTGATGCTTGCTAGCCTACTCTAAGATTTCGCACTGCTCAAAATCAACTCACAGATTCTTCATCACATCTCCGATAGCATTTGCCGCATTCCCGCCTCCCCTCAGATCTTTATTCGTAGCCTGTATCAACACACGCCTATAGCTCGTCAAACTCGGTTTCCCATTATCCGTCACCTCGAGTATTAGGTGCAGCAGCTGCCCCTGCGCGATTGGCTTCCTGCTCATAAGCTCGACGGCGCACTTCTCGGGCGGCGGAAGCGTGACCTCAACCTTCCTGCCCTCGTCGTCGAGTTTCTTGATTGAGAGTTCGGCGACTTCTAAGTCGACTAGCCATTGCGTTGCGGTGGGTTCGCGGTAGTGCCACCACTTGAACGTGAGTTTGCTGCCGTCAGGATCATACGTCGCCGAAGCGTCAAGGGTGATTGTTGATCCGGCTTCAGCGGTGATTTGTACAGGTGCAAGGCCTTTGAAGTCGTTGATGTTGATGACGGGGTGGTGGTTCGCTTTTGCGAGTTCAGGCTCCATGCTCCACTTGATGCGTGCTGCGAAGTCGTTCTGGAAAGCGTCACGCCAGCGCCAGATTGTTGCGTGGTTTGACGTGTATGTCCTGTCGCTGACTTTTACTCGATCCACTGCGTCGCTGTAGTGGTTGCTGTTCAGACCGTCGGCACTGACATCTGTGCGTGAGTAGCGACCACCCCAGGACCCGTATTCGGGGCATTCAGGTACGCCTAGGCCGTTTTGGATGAGATAGAGGAATGTCGGTGTGTCGCCCTCAGGAATGAACAGGTAGTCCGGGTATGCACTACCTAAAGGGCCGATTTGGATGTTCTCCTTGATCCAAGTTTTCTCCATCTTGGTAAAGTCCGGGCCTCCCTGGTCAAAGCCGTAGTATCTATCGCCTGAGATACCAGTCCACGCAGCCATACCGTACTGGTTCCAACCGTGGACTGATACAATGTAGAAGATGTCAGGGAAGTTGTTACGGATCCACGCTCCCGAGTCGTCTTGATCGGAGATGGCGTATACACGAATTCGTGAAAGTAGACGCTTTGAGTCCTCAGGCTCGAAGTTGTCGTCAACCTTGAGGAGCGCTTGAGCAAGCGTGTTTGTTCCGCCCCAACAAAGAACCCATAGCGGCTGTGTTGATGGTGCGACGATGCGATCGTACAGAAGCTGTCCACCAGCAGAAATCAGGGTGTCGGTACCAACAGCGGACATGCCGTATGTCTATATCTTGTCAACACCGCCTACGCGTAATAATACACGCGCTTGAAGCTGAAGATAAGCTTACCTCAGCGCCCTTCCTGATCAAGCCTCGCATGTGCTCTGCATTTGGATACTGCCACTCTGGATGCACATGCCTATTCAAGTTCTCCACCGCGCCCGCATACGCGTCAATAATCTTCTCCATGTCCTGCTGACACACTTTGTTCTTCATCCATGTGCTGGTACATGCTACTAACCCTTCTGTCTCGAATTGATTTGCATAGAGAAGGTAGCGACACAGCGATTCGGCATCTTCGGGTTCGTTCGAGATATCCGACAAGATGAACACGCGGGGTTTCTGTGCGTACGTCTGGAGTTGTTCGGCTGCCATGTGGTCTAAGAAAATACAAAGCAAGGGCAAGGGCAAAGGTGTCAATGGAAGGGAAAAGAGAATCAAGGCCTTTCGGAGCGTTCAAGATTTTGTTGTTACTCAATGCTACACAAAAATAACCGAAGTTGTAACACGGCGTTGAGGTGGGGGCCGAAGAAGAACCAGTCCGGTGTTTTCCGTCCAGAGCGACGTCCGATGCATCTGCGTCGGAGTCTGGTCCGCAGCGACAGCGTCCACCCTTACACAGCACCTGTCTCCAAACCCTATCGTTGCTACGATTTCCACGATGTTTGCCATCACAAGCGGTATTAATCAACGAAGCTATGGATGTGCTTCGTCCACGGGTGGTTCAGCCGCCTGCGCCACGCTTGGCATGAGGTATCGGCAAACATCCCGGGGGTGAACACCAAACCACAATGAAAGGCCCCGGGGATGTCTTGTGGTTCTTAGGTCAGGCCGCTAATGGTGAAGTCACAATGGAATGCAATTCACTGGGCCGTGTGCCAAGTGTTGCTCTGATCCTTCTACGTGTGTAGGCATCAGTATCAGGTAGACTGTGGTCTTTCGTTCCTTCTTTTTGCTAACTTGACATCACCTCACCTCGAAATTCAACCTCAGGCAGCGACTCCACATCTAAGACACCCTCGTCATATTACTCAATCAACAGCAACCCATTGCTCGCCATGTCGTCGGTCCACGCTAAGATCCAGCAAGCGGCGCACCAGAATGAACAACTCCTGCGCGGGCTCGAGGAGACGGACTCGGCGCCCTCGCAGCTCAAGCAGCAAAACGCCTACATCTCTGACCTTGACTTGCAGATCGCCAGCATCACAAAGTGCGTAAACGAGCTGAGGAAGAAGACGGCCCTCGAGCTCAAGGACCACGAGAAATACCGCGACTCGCACGTCCGCCGCTTCGCGCACAAAGCCAGCGGCAAGAAAGAGAAGTTCGCTGAGAAGGCCGCCAAGGAGGAGAAGGACTACTTCGACGCGATCCAGGCGCAGAAGAGCGCAGAGGACGAGCTGGCCTACGCCAAACAGCTGCGAGCGGAGGCCGAGACGCGCAAAACGGACATCGCCGCGCAGACCACACGCCATAAGGCACTCCAGGCCGAGCTAGATGCGCTGTACAACTCCATCTTCGCCGGCCACACGCCCGAGTTTCCCGACGAAGACCGCAAAGAAGATGCCTGCAACACCGCACACCGGACGGTCCAGCAGCTGAATCAGCGCCTGGAGAGAGAACGCCACGTCCTCTTCCTCCTCGGGCAGACGGTCGTCAAGCTCTCGGCCGCACGCAACAGCCTCGACGGCGCATACGGCATGTCGCAGTACGACCTCTTCGGCGGCGGTGCAATGGCGTCGATGCAGAAGCGCAACTTCCTCGAGCGCGCCGAGTCGAGCATACAGCAGGTCAGGATGCTACAGGAGCAGGTCAAGCAAGTAGCGCCGGAGATACCCGCGCTGGGGCAGCTGAACATCGCCATGGGCAGTATCTGGAGCGACGTCGTCTTTGACAACATCTTCACCGACATGCAGATGCACGACCAGATCAAGAATTCGGTCATACAGGTCGATCGCGCGGGAAACAAGTGCAGCAACATCATCCGTGAGAGAGAGCTGCAGGAAAAGAAGCTGCAGGCGGACGTCAAGACTGCGAACGAGAAGTTGCAATTCGCTAGGCTCGAGCTGCAGCAGGCGAGGGAGGAGGCCTTTCGACGCGTTGTCGGTGGCGGACAGGCTGGTACAGGGTCGGGTGCGCCGCGATCTGAAGATGCGCCGCCGGCCTATGAAACCCCTGCAAATGCACCGCCCGGGTACTCGGCTTGAGAGCATCCGTAAACAGTAGGAAGTCCCAAGCCACCTGGTGCTGTAACCATTCGTGCATATTCTTACGAGTATGTTGCCCTCAAATCCAGAACATTATCTAGTCCAAAGACAGGGAAGAAACCACTACTGTGCGCAGTGATTCATGGATTGCCATGTATTTCATGGCCCATATCTCGTATATACTCATTTAAACCCCTATATCCACAGTGACGCCCAATCCTCACAAACCCAACTGCGTCTAAAGAAACGCTTTCGCAAGATAGCTCTGGAAATTGCCATCCCGAAACGACGGCGTTGCCGACCCGAAATCCGTAGTTTCAATAGCGGTTTGGGCCGCAGGCGTCATGCTCTCCCACGCAATAAGCGGCTGTTCACCACCCTACAACGCGAGAAAAGTCAGTGCATGTTCTCAAAGAAGGTGGCGCTTAGACCGGGAGGGATGTTCGCAGGGGGGAGGATCAAGACTTCGAGGCTATGCTAATACATAGGCGTGGAGGGGTTGCCAAAATGGATGAATAACGTACTGTATGCAAGTTAGCCGCGTTCTTATAGGACAGGGGTTGGGACCAGGCGCCACATACCCTGTTTATCCGTAGCAATCAACTGGTGGTTAACAGGCCAGATACTGATATACCCAATCTTCGGCCTGGTGCCGGCAAGAGGTGGGCTGGCTTCCTTTTGGTAATCACCTAGAAGCGCGGATGGAATCAGTTTGTGTTCACACAAAATTAACAACTGATGGATGGGTCTGGACAGATTCGCAGGAGGAAATTTACATACTGTAAAGAGTCAGCATCTTTCTGGGAAGAAAGGAGTGCTTCACACGTACCCATGAGCGGAAATAGCAACACCGCGCAGCGTAGCAGTGTCAGATTCCGACGACAGCCACACGACGACGTTCTCCCAGTCGTGGCGATGCCCTAGCCCGGATGAGGGAGAGTCTTTGGGCATGTACCAGGAGTACATTATCGCAAATGCGTTGTTGTAGGTTCCGGAGCGGACGTAGACTTGGCCGGGGGACTTGCTGCAGCCGCTATCAGAGGCGCCTGAGGTTTCGAGTCCGCCGCTGTTGTGCTGGGTTAATAGTGTTCCCAGTAACAGCATTGTGGAATAGAGACGTACCCAGTATTCCCCGCAGCATCGACAGCGGGAAAAGGAACGCAGCCATTGTAAACCTCGAGCCAGGGCTTGTACTTCAAGTACAGTGCTCCAGTAGGACCTGATGGCACGGTTTGCGGAAAGCCTACGACAGCGTCGTGCGCGATGACGGCCCGTCTGTTCAGACTGAAAGGGGAGGCGAGGACGCAAGTCGCTGCTGCGAGGAGCTGGATGGGGAGGTTGAACAGCATCTTGGTTGCTGAGTATCTGGATCCGGGTCTTGTATTGCTGTCGGTTGAAAGGAAGGAAAAGAGAGTCTATAGCGCGAAGCTAGTGATAGGGAAAGTCGGCCCTTGTACTCTTACTTCTGAACTTTCACGGCGAACCCGCTGCTTCTTATACAACACTTCGAGCAGACATCACGGGCTGCAAAAGTGTAGGGCACCCCTCCAGGCATGTTTATCATGCGTTGCTAGACTGTTTACTACAGTTTGTTTGGGCCCTGTCGTATACGCTTGTATGACTTGCCTGAAATCTAAGAGCTAAGGCGATCCTTCCGTTGCAGCGGAGCCGTCCTCGGTAAACATTTAGACTCGATATACATGTCTTGAACTGTTCCTTGCACTGTATTCTGGTATCTGCAGGGACACAGGTGAATCGGCGATACCGATGCGTGCCTGCGATTGCACAGAAAGCGGGCCAATTGTTGGTGATATATAAGCGCATGTGCGCGTCGCGCATGTGAGAGGGCGCATCGTAGATTGCCTAACCCGGTCGCTGAGAGTATTTGACCTTGAACGTCGGACATGATGTCTAAGATAGGTAGAGCATGAAGCAGACCATGCACACTAGTATCATCGGGCTACCCGAGTCGCCGAATGGGAGCAAAGGGCGTGATTGATCCCAGGCAAAGGATTGGTTCCTGGCGCCAAGCCAGGCTAGAGACGAGTTAGGCAGGTGTACAGGGGAGTGATGGTCATTTTGGGATTAAATAAGACACGGAGTTGTTCGGTATGGGGAAACGTGAGAGATCGACACAGCGTGGCTGGAGAGGTGGGATGTACCTGCAGTCATACGAAGAACGAGTTTGATCTCACGTGTAGCGTGGTGACATTGCAGTGTAACGTGTAGGCATCTGCAAGGCAATCCATCATCCGAATTGCCTCCAGATTGTGTTGCGCTGCTCCTTTGACGGCGTGTCCGGACCTGGGAGGATATCTCGTAGCATGTCGTTGATGTCTAGCCCGCGGTCTTGACAGTCCTGCCACTGCCTGGGGTAGCCAAGACTCACCTCCTCGAAGCGCGTGTTGTCGATCCAGTCTGTCCTCCTAACATGCAGATGCCCGCTAACGACGATCTTCGCGTTGTACACGTTGTGCCAGTCCTCCGTCTTCTTCGTGCCGCACCAGAGCGAGAAGCGCGGGACCCTGAACAGCCTCACGAGATCCTCACGCAGCGGCCAGTGGCCTACTATAACTAATGGGATGTCCGGATGCGTCGCAACGGCGGCAGCAAGCTTCTTCTCCGTCTTCTCGACGAGCGCGTGGCACCACTCGATGCGCGACGCGTAGGGATCGGGATGCAGAAGGTGCTCGTCGGTGGCTTCTATGTCTTCCTCTCTTGCCCACTCGAGCGCATCCTCGAGCTTAACCTCGTCAGGCCGGAAGCTGTAGTCGTACAGCGTGAAGATAGGCGCAATCAAGCATGGCCCCCCTTCGCCCTCCCACAGCGTATAATCATCCTCAGGGGTGAGCACGCCAAACTCGCGCGCAATCTCTACGCACTCGATATATTTATCCTCGCCCCTCGCACCATGCTCTTTATCCGAAGGCAGCGTATACAGCTCGTGGTTGCCCGGCACCCAGAACACTTGCCGAAAGCACTCCTTGAATTTGACAAAGGCTATGCGGCAATGCTCCGCAGATTCTCCCACGTCTCCACACAGTAGGATGTCATCGTTGGGGTGCCGAAGGAGCTTCTCGAGGGCTTCGCGATTGCCTTTAAAGGAGAGGTGGATGTCGCTGATAGCCCAGAGGCGGC
Organism: Clathrospora elynae; assembly: GCA_010015635.1. Lineage (NCBI taxonomy): Eukaryota > Fungi > Ascomycota > Dothideomycetes > Pleosporales > Diademaceae > Clathrospora > Clathrospora elynae. The sequence goes on along the minus strand of ML976138.1, from coordinate 34,853 downwards.
CGGGCGGGGCTGTTTCAGCGTTCGGCGGGGGGCTCGGCGGGGTCGGTGTCTGATCAACGGCAGTGGCCTTCGCTATGGCGAGGAGAGGATCCATTGTCGCTGAGATCGATATTAGATGAACTTCAGGTAAACAATTGTGCAGATGAGAGAGCCATTTCCCCGAGGCACAAGTCTTCAGGGGCTCCGTAGTTAGCGATGCGTTGTGCTGCACAGACCAGTACGACATTGAACCCTAAGGGCATCGTTCTTGCTTCCACCCCATCTAACACAGACTGCTTATTCGCTTCTTTTTTTGCGTCACACACACCCGTCAGACAACGGGCCCCCAATCCTGGCTCGGATCAACTTCGAGAGTGACGTCAAAGTAGATCTTCCGCAACAAGGGGTGGAATCCCCAAGATCACTGCTTGAAGGTGACATTCCTGCTTTACGAACGTTTCGAAAGAAAATACAGACTAGACTTGTTCCAAGACATGCCGTTATGGTTGCTCTTTGGAGAATGTTGTGGATGACCGAATCCTTGTCGAATTCCATGAGCCACGTTTCGGCAGACTTCCTCTAGATACAAGTAAGAGTACTGTGTGCTCGTCTTTCGAAATGAATTCTGGAGGTGTCATTGCTAATTTTTTACACTTTGGTCATTCTGGGGAACTAAGGTTTCTCGGATAGATGCGTCTGGCTCGACAGTACCATGGAAATGCATCGCGAATTCTCCCTAGATGCGACGAACTGAAAAGGCTACAGTGTGAAAATGCGACGACCGAGGGAAGGAATACATAAGTATCGCTCTACCGTTTTACTCATTGCCAGCCAACCCTCACTAGTATACCAATCACAGCCGTCACTTATTCAATTACGACAAGAACCGCCACGTCCGTGATCATGTCCCAGGTAACCCGCGTCACGCTCGCCGACTTGCTAAGCACTCGCTTTTCTCCAATCCAAGAGACGCTGCTCCCCCTCTTCCACCAGGCAGATATTATCGCTCTTATGAAGACATCAAAGGATATCCACGCCAATGTACACTATGAGCTCAAGGCGAAGGCATTTGACATTAATGTGAAGCTCCGCAATTTCTTCAAGGACCCACATGCCTTCCGATCTGTTCAGGCCAAATGCGACGCTCTCATCCCCGGCGATTTCGCACGAAAGTTTTTCGACCGCACTCCATTCCGTGCTCTGGTCATCTACGTCGACAAAGATGCCGATGGTATGAAGGCATATCTCGAAGCCGACGGCTATACCATCGTCAAGAGCGTTGTAGAGGATGACCCCGCAGATGATCTCACAGGAACGACGTACCGAAAGCGCACCCACGGCTCGCTCTTCAAAGTTGTTGTCGTCTACTCCAAGACACACCCAGCCAGAATTATGGTTCTGCAAGGGGCCAGGACCACGGGTGATTTGAACTTTATCTCCTGGAACAAAGCTTACAGCTTGGTGCCATTCACCACATGGGTTAGGAAGGAGACGTACCTGCTGGGCCCTGTGTCTAAAGACCATTCCCGCCCCATGAAGGACTACGAGGAGCATGGTATCCGCTGGAAGAGCATTCATTGGAACGCGTACGACAGGAACCCTCCAAAGGACTGCAAGCTCATCACCCAACTTCGTCGCATCGGAGATCACCATACCTGGACCATCAATCTCGACACGGATGGAGTCACACCCTCAACCACTCCTGAAAACGTCCTCGAATCATCGACGTTCAAGGTTACTCTACCGCCTGTTCCCGCGCGGCCCACGGCGCACTACAAGATCAGCGTATGCTGCATCGACTCTCCTGTGCTCCGACACCGCTACGTCAGATACTGCAACGAAGCAGGAGCTCACGGCCCCTCTTTCTTGGAATACGATGAGAAGATCACAACACTTTCTAATCGCCTACATGAGATGACGGTGTTTGAGCTCCTCAAACTGGACAAGGATCAGCGACCCGCTGGAGTCACGCAGATTCTGGATGCCACACTGATTGCGTCGACCTTGCGAAGGGTTTTTGAGCTGCCTGCTGCCACGGGGATCTTCTGCGATGATGAGGTTGTGGAGTATCTGAATCGAGCTTGGAAGGAGCAGGTGAAGATGTATGAGGCCGAATAGAAGGAGAGGAAGGGCTGGAGTGATCATGAAGAGACCCTTGGTCGGATGTTGCAATGTTTGCTTCTACAGACGGGGATAGAGTAAAGATTATCTTCTTTTCATGTATATGTACACGTAATAGTTGATTCATAACCGAAAGAGCAAGTCATCGTCTTGGAACAAGTCCTTATCTCGTGCAGCGAAAACCACATGCGCTGCAGCAAAACGCACATCCTCCGCACTCCACTTAGGGAAACGGTAGTGCAAAGAACTTTCTAGAACTTCGTCACAGCGAGATATTCCACTCAATATGGCAACGGTACTTTCTCGTCTCTATGAGCTCATACTTACTCCACCGGAATTTCGCTACTCATAACCCTTCACTCCACCAAAGCACTTCACTTCCTCCTATTCGCCCCTCAACCACTCAACTGCGTTACAGGCATCCGCTTACTGCTCCACTCTGCGGCCGATTGGACTTTACCTGCGAGCGACTACGCGCGCAACCACTTCTACACAATCGATACTTTCTGTGAGAAGCGAGCATCGGCTTCAACCTTCTACAGATCATCCACATTGTTGGCTATTACACTCCGGAATTGCAATTTCAAAGTCCCGCCTCACCTCCTTCTCCAGCGACATCACAGATAAACAACGACAAACAACGAAAGCCTGCTTCAACCTCCCAACATGTCGCAGCAAGAGCGCGCCGGTGACCAGCAGGGGGACCTCTCACCAGGCACTAATCAGACCGGCAATTCATCAAGCTTGAATATCTATGCCTCTCAGATGCATAACTACATTGACATGCGGAACTCGATGGACCAATCGCGCTTGCCACAGTCAGTCGCACCCAGTACCTTTGATGGTCAGGCTCTCAAAGAACATCTACGCGGTCTTAAGGGGCCTCCTGGATTTCCCCTTGGACAACAACCTTGCGCAAACCAGTTTGACGGATACTACCCTGCGGGTGACCGCGCTCCAGCTGAACGAAGATATGGAAACGCGAACTTCGGTGTCGGACCACTGCCGTTAAATCGACCGAACAACTGGCAGGCAAACCGCGGAAATCTGTGGCCGCACAACGGGCCTTACATGGGCGCAGATGGTCATCAGTCGTTAACGATGGGTCATACATTTTTGGGACAACATCAGGGTGGCGTAAAAGGGCCACAGCATATCAAGGAATACTTGATTCAAGGCTGTGGTCAAGAAAATCAGCAATCTTACGGTCTTCCATCGACTTCGTCGCTTTCACGGCAAAACACTGCTCGTCGAGCGGGTTGCCGTCCAATCGCCCCCAAGCAGTCGCCGCAACAGACTCAGTCTACGTACCTTTCTCAATCGGCTCAGCCCACATACCCTCCACTGCAAGCCAATCCGCTGCGTCTACAGCCCGCATTATCACACTTGTCACCAGATCAGCTTCTAGTGCAGCAGGCACAACCCCCCACGCAGCCTCTCGCGAATACCACACCTCGTCTACAATTCGCCAACCGCGAACAAGCTCACGCCCGGAAGCACGCTCGAAACCTAGGCTGGCAACCCCCCTCAAATGACCGCACCATCCCACAAACCGACGCTCAACGCGCGCTTTACGTCCAGCGCCTAATGTCCGGTATACTCGACATCTCCCACACCAAGGAAACCTCAAAGCCATTCCAAAACCGCTGGAAGTCGAAGATCGCCATCGGAAAACTGCACTACGAGATCGACGACGTCGAGACCGTCTGCTGGGATCTTATCTACATCACCGAGCGCCTGCACCGGCAGGGCCCGTCGACGCTCTCCATCTTCGACAAGACTTCGCTGGGACATGTTGAGAAGTCTAGAGGCTCTACGTTTGCGCAGCGGGTTAATGCTATGATTGGGCTTGCGAGAGAGACGAAGGCAAGTGTTGATTCGCTGATGAGGGGCGAGAAACTGGAGATGTTTGTGGCGTGTGCGCAGCATAAGTTTAAGGAGTGTCTGCAGAACCGGGTAGGGAATGGGAAGAAGAAAGAGATGATCCAAAGGGGGCGGAAGAACAGCAAAAATAATGAGGAGCAGGAAGTTCCAGTCGAGGACCCGGCAGCACCTGCTGAACCGACCGCAGCTCGTCGAGAGCAGGACTATTGGGCTCCTAAACAAGCTGTCATCAAGGACGAGGGAATCAACAACATTCCTTACGCATACAACGAATCTGCTCACCTAGCCCTCCCCAAGCAGACCGACGATCTTTCGCCGCAAACGGAGCATACGAAAGCCACGCCCCACTTTGTCCCAAATCAGCTTCCTGCATTGATGAATGACGGTGTTCCTACAGGGGCCACCTTCTCTGAGGATCAGGAAGATTCTAAACCAACGTCACTGCTTGGTTACGTTGCTCCAGGATTTCAAGCTACCCAGGCTCCAACATCTGGGTCCCACGTTGGCGCTACTGCACCTCTTCCGATACAGTCGCTCAAACGCTCAGTGGATCGTGCGCAACTAGACGATCAGAATATTGAGTCCGCGAAGCGCGCGCGGAACCCTGCAATGCCTCGTCCGTGGGTTGCGGCTGCTTCAGGGGTCTAGGAGGGTGTGGCAAGCAGCGAGGTGCCCTCCGCGTGAAGTTTCAAGTTGGAGAAAGCTGGTATCGTCTCGGAAAAAAAGGATGAAAGAGCTCAGAAGCTTGTTGTAGTGTAGATAGAAGAGTATAGTTAAAGACGCATCTGAAAGATCGTCTTGAAGAAATGTTTGAGATCATACGTACATGCTCTTCTCAGATCCTAAGAGTGTCTCACCTCACTTCTAAACTCAGTATACCCCAAAATCCTTGGCAACTTCCCTCCCTACAGCCTTTAACCCCTCCACAATCCAAAGCTGTGCATTACTAAACACTAACAACGCCCCAGGGATAAAAGCTAAGTTATTGCACTCCACGCCAATCCAAATCTTGCCCAGAAACTTCCCTGCCGGATTCCAAATATGCACGCCATCACCACATCCGGCCCACACATTACCTTCCGTATCCGTGTGCACACCATCCGGGAACCCATTATCCGAGTAAGCAAACGTACGGCGTCCACTGAGCTGTTTGCCATCCTCAGAAATGTCAAAGGCGTAAATGGTAGCTGGGCGCGTGAGATTACGATCAAAGCCCGCCGCCCCGGTATCAGAGACATACAACGTCTTAAGATCCGGGGAAAATTCAATACCATTGCACTGCGTAAAGTCACTAGCCACAACCGCAATCTCCCCAGTACCCGGCGAAAACCGGTATACTTGCTTGGGGATCGTGGGCGCGGGGCGGAAGTGCTGGAAATAGCCGTAATCGGCGTCTGTGAACCAGATATCGCCTGTGACGGGGTGTTGGCGCACGTCGTTGGGGGAAGAGAAGTTACGACCCAGGTAGTTTGTGAGGATGCGTTCGGATTTTCCGGAGACGGGGTCGACGGAGACGAGGCCTGCGGGGTTGATGAAATCGCCTTCGTCGCAGTAGAGGATGTGGGAGGGGGTTGAGCCGTTGGTTTGCGTGCCGGGTGGGAAGTAAGATGTTGCGCCGTTGGCTTCGGCGAGAGCAGAATAGCGTGTTGTGGTGTAGGAGTAGTTGTCCGCGAGATCGATGATGGTTACGTTGATGGGGTTGTTGAGGTCGCCGGCCCAGTTGCCCGTGACATACAATTTATTCGCATCTTTGTTGTATACACCGGCTTCGTGGAAAGCTTGCCAGTCGAGATCGTACAATTGACGCGCTGTAGCATCTTCTCCAATGACAGATGCGAAGCTCTCATCGTACGCTAGGAGATTGATGACCGTCGGATTTGAGGCATTGGTGGTGACTAGCGTGTTGAGATACGATGGGTTTGTCGCAAAGGACAGGAGGTCGACGGGTATGATGCTCGACATGATGACGATAAAGGTGACGATAACTGTTTTCCAAAGGATGGGTACCTGCGCATCCATCCTCCTCTTAATATACGATTACCGTTCTGATCGTCACACCGGTACCTAAAACGACCGGCAAGCGTTATTGGTCCCGTCACAACGTCATTAATACCTCAGCATGTATCTGCAAGATACCCTAGTTGAACCGGCAAATGTATTGATTGAAGTTTGCCCGATGCGGGTGGCTTCCGGGCGTACATGCTGTGACATGAAAATTTCCGGAGTGGTTCTTGGCGAATGAGGGCCTCACGAACGGCCCCCCCCCTGTCGGCACCACCAATCTTGACAAAAGGATGCCGATTTTTCATTCCTCCTGACAGTTACTTTCATCAACAAAGATTGGGGCCCGTCTGATAATAGCAGTGGCCATCTGATGAAGTATGGAATAGTATGTGCAAACTTGTGTTTGTATATGCTATGGAAACTCGAATATGAAGACACGAGGTGCACGCTAGCTCATCTGGGTAGTGGAGTAACGCCAGTGGTCACTCACCCCGAACACCATGCCAAATGTTAGCTTAGAACAGAGGAGAAAAAAACCTCTCAAGGTCTTTTTGCCAAGATTGGTGTCGAACGGGCTGCCCCCCTGTTGGCACCATCAGTCTTGGCACCATCAGTCTTGGCACCATCAGTCTTGGCAAAAAAGGGCTAAGATTGAACAATCAAACTTCTCAAAGTATGTAAATAGCATGAGGAAGCGCTGCCAGGAATTTATTAATGCCATTGTTGGCCATACCGAATAGTAGCTTAGAACAGAGGAAAGGAAAACCCCGACGTCTTTTTGCCAAGATTGGTGGACTAACAGGGGGGGGGGCAGCCCGCTCATGAGCTCCCCTTGTATGATAAAAGGCATAGCGAATACCCGGATCGGTGGGATAGCGCACATTAGGATTGACATCCGTTCTTCAGTCCAACGTGAGGCCTCAGACGAGAGTTGCTAAAGCGATCACGGCATTTTCGCCGATGCATGACGGGCGAATCTTGTCTAAAGTGCCTTTTACTACGACCACCTTTTATTTTAAAATGCCCTTTCATCTTGACTTTACGATGTCCAGAGTAAGTTGTGTATATGTGAGGTTCTTCGAGTCTGTTCTAACATCTCAGACCATGTCGTCAACGTGATTACTACTCAGATGAACATTGGTAAGAGAACAAGGAGGAACGAAATGCAGGTTACGTTGAGAATGGCGCCATACCTCTTCGAGCGTAGCTTGTTGATCCCTGCAGCAATTCAGGGTCTGGCCAAGCGCAAACTAAAATGTCAAGTGTAAAATATGCCACCCTCCAGCTGTGTCACCCACTATCCACCACCGAGGACGCCAAAGCAACTGCAGCTATCATGGCTTTAATCCGATCCTTCAACTCCAGCTTCAGTATATGTGACATACTAAATTGAAGAAGGCCGCGCCATCTTGCTTCGCCAGTTTGCTTTTTGCTAAATCACGAAGGAACTACCTGCAGAACATAGCCCGCGGAGCACGATTGCCTCTTAAAACAAGCTCTCGATTGCCCACTTGATCGTTCACCCACAATCTTGTGCTGCTAACCTCACCCACACCATCGCCATGGACACTGCCGAAAGCGACTCGTCCGTCCCTGCGACCAGCTACGCGACCTCGACTGCCTCCCGACCCTCATCGGCCTCTTCTATCCACCCCTCGGAAATGGCGAAAGAATTGCCTTCGGGCGCGCCTAAATGTTCGCTCTTCGAGGTCCGCGACACAGCAACTGCGGGCCGCGCCGTCTTCGCTAGTCAAGATATCCTCGAGGGGACACTTGTGTGGCACTCGGAGGACCTTGCACTCTCAGTCCTGCTACGCGAGTACAGACGTGAGGTGTGTGGGCAGTGCTTTAGGTACAACTACGGGCGAGACATGGACGTTCGAGACAGGTCGGCAGGCTTCGCATTTTGCTCAACGGGGTGTCAAGACAATTGGCGAAAAGAGACTGGCGAAGTTGGAGTGCAAGCGTGGACTGCCGTGGAGAGGCTGGTCAAAGGACGGAGTAAAGAGGATAGCCAGATGGTGGACGCAGACCTGCCACGGCCGAAGACCCAGGACATAAGCCTAGCGTGGGAAAACGTTGCTGCACAGGCGGCGCTGATAAGGATTACGAGAGAAGGCGAACAAGCAGGACGCGCGGGTGATGAAGACGTGATACAAGCCACAAAGCAGCACAAGAAGGCACTGCAGAAGGCGCTACAGCAGCACATCTCCCCTGACATAATGAGCTTCTGCGTGAGTAGCATCATTTGGCGGCATCACCATTCCGAAGACTGGGCCAACGTGCTAGCTCTCGCAGTCGACAAGACCCCCTATCACAGCGCCGACGACCTCCGCGCCTTCACGCGAACCTACCTACATCTCCTCGCCATCCTGCCTCTACCGCTACTTCCCCTCGTCACCGCAGAGACCATCTTCCTCCTTTCGTCCCGCGACTCACACAACTCCTTTGGTATACGCTCTCTCGAAGACGAAGGGTCAGAGTTCTTCGGGTACGGTTGCTGGCCTGCGGCGAGCTACTTTAACCACTCATGTGGCCCGAATATCGAGAAGACCAGGAAGGGTAGGGTCTGGCAGTTCAGGGCTGTGAAGAACATCGAGAAAGGCGAGGAGTTGTGTATCACGTATTTGAGTGGAGAGGAGAGGAGGCTGAGTCGAGGGCAGAGGATGTTGAGGTTGAAGAAGAATTGGGGGTTCGATTGTAGGTGTGAGAGATGCGAGGCGCTGTGAATCTCCATCTCCGCTCTGTGAACTCTGCGCATGTCCGCACTAGGGCACGCAGCATGATGAAGCTTGGAATGATCGGGCCGAACGCGCACGTGCAGTTTTCCCAAGACGCGTATACGAAGGGGCTCGTATTTTCTGTGTTGCAGGGTTCGCGCTAATTCTGGTGGGGACCTGCAACTCAGAAAAAACGAGCTCCTTCGTACTGCAACACCAAACAAAAGCATCTACGCACGCCAAATTGCGCAACCTATCCTCCAATGATCTGCGCAGGGTGATGTCAAATATGTACCTATGGGCGCCGCAAGCGTCAGATATGTTTCAGGATGGTCGAATTGACGTCTTTGGACATGTTCCCCACTATGCGATGACGTAACTGATCTGCTACCTAGATAGTCCCTGCAGTTTGTCAGATGCCGTTGACCTGTGCGAGAAGATTCGCCCGGGCCGACTGGGAAGCTGGGGATGAAGGATACTAAGGGGTAAACAATTGCAACTATAGCCATGATAGAGAAGATGAAGGTGGTGCCTTTCTGTGATGCTGCGTTTTTTTTTGGGATTTCTGGCAATGCGGGTGTGCAGATCCTCTAGAAGAGCCCACTCAACTTCAGCAAGACTCGTTGAAGCGTGGGAGATGCCGGAGATTCCGCAGCGTGGCCACACCATCGCTGAACGGTATTCGCGCGTAGGTAGCGTGTTTGCGCCGCCGAAGAAACAAATACTTGTCTTCGCGCAAAGCCCTTCTCCGTGAAACACATGCAGCCTTGAATCCCTTCTGCCCCTCGTATACACAGCTGCCGTACCCACCCGCGCCCCCTGGTTCAGCTGCCCGCCTATCTTGCCAAACAGCATACTCTGCTAGATCTTCCAGACGGGACAACGCAATATCACAGGCGGCGTCATATCCTCACCCAAGGCAACACCCTACGGAAAGGCAAGAAGATGGGTCTCCCAGTCATCGAGGTAAGACACAATTTCTTCATCTCGGACGGCCCAGACAATCAGCGATTCATTTCTCGAAGTGCGATGCGTGGTCTAGCCTGGCTGCGATGATGTAGCGTGCAGCGTCATGCTAGGTCCGAGCGTCAATGACGCATGATTCTCCTCTTGTCCTGGGCGGCTCGCTGCTTCCTCGATCCATGCACGACCTTTCCAAGCCCTTCTTTTCAACCGCCCGGTTTTCCCTTACCTGCCCCCCACCACCCATTGCTCTGCTGCACCACCGCTGGGCTGCTACCTTCCAGTAGAAATAGCTGCACTCGGTTGTCTCTCGCACAACTTATTCCCTTTCTTCGGTCCCCCCAACCCCGCTATCGACACGCGGCGCTGCATTCACTTGCACACACACACACACACACACACACACACACACTAACCATGGCCGCGATACAGAACTTCAAGAACTTCCTGCGCCATGGCAAGCAGGCGCGCCAGAACGCGGAGCCCACGACAAACGTGTCCAACGTGCACGCCCAGTCACAGCACCAGCGATACAATGCACCTGATCCGGTCCACCACGGCCTCTCGGAGCCTGTCATGGATCACCACAAGCCGCTGCAACACCACCCGACGCCACACGGCGACTTCTCGGTCGGCGCCGGCGCCGGCGACAACCGCAACATTGCTGCCCAGGCCGGCGATGCGGCGGCGCGCGCGGCCGGCGACAAGCAAAAGCACGCCGCTGCGACCAAGAACGTCGACCCGTCGGTGCTGGAGCGCATCGTTGCAGAAGAACGCGAGGCCAAGGGCAAGCTGCCCAAATATCCCGGACTCGAGCGGTGGACGCTGCTCGAGAAGATGGGCGACGGCGCCTTCAGCAACGTATACCGCGCACAAGACACGACCGGGCAGTACCCCGAGGTCGCCATCAAGGTCGTTCGCAAGTTCGAGATGAACTCACAGCAGGTCAGTATTGACCCGATCCTTGCCCCGCCCTTGCCTGTCTCCTAATGTCGTCACTCCTCCCCACCCCCGTCACGTTCATCAGTTTCCGTCTTCTGGACGTTACCAACGAGAGGCCGGCGTAGGGCGATAAGCACGTGCATCCGGATTTCAAGACGCCAAAAGCAGCCGAGGTGCGATACAACTATCCCCGTTGGTGCTCAACCCCAGCAGCATCACCCTTAACCCCCCTTCACGACTGGGTTTTACAGGGCTGACACTAACTGCCCTCTAGAGAGCGAACATCCTCAAGGAGGTACAGATCATGCGCCAGCTTGACCATCCCAACATTGTTAAGCTCATCGACTTTTCCGAATCGCGCCAGTACTACTACATCGTGCTCGAACTGTGCCCTGGAGGCGAACTGTTCCACCAGATCGTTCGCCTGACGTACTTTTCCGAGGACCTTTCACGACACACAATCATCCAGGTTGCGAAGGCGTTGCAGTACTTGCACGAAGAAGCGGGTGTCGTTCACCGGTTTGTACCTGCATTTGACTACCCACCAAGATTGCCTGCTGACGTCATACAACAGAGACATCAAACCCGAGAACCTACTATTCTACCCTACTCCATTCGTCCAAACACGCAACCCCAAGCCGAAGGGACCAGATGACGAAGACAAGGCTGATGAGGGCGAGTTTATCAAGGGCAAGGGTGCTGGTGGAATCGGCCTCATCAAGATTGCCGATTTCGGCTTGAGCAAGGTCATCTGGGACAGCCAAACCATGACGCCCTGCGGTACCGTCGGCTACACCGCTCCCGAGATTGTCAAGGACGAGCGATACTCCAAGAGTGTCGATATGTGGGCAATGGGCTGCGTGCTCTACACCCTCCTTTGTGGTTTCCCACCGTTCTACGACGAGTCTATTCAGACTCTCACTGAGAAGGTTGCACGCGGTCAATACACCTTCCTCTCGCCGTGGTGGGACGAAATTTCCAAGTCTGCCCAAGATTTGGTATCCCACCTTCTGACAGTAGATCCCGAGAAGCGATACGACATCAACCAGTTCCTCAACCACCCCTGGATACGCGAGGCAGATGAACCAACATACTCGGCTTATGACGCACCTCCTATTGCGACACCCGCTGCAAACAAGGAACGTCTCCAGCCAGACTTCTCCTACCTGGAAGAACCAAGTGCTCGTCGTATGGACTTCCGTTCTCCTGGTGCCGTTAACCTGCGAGAAGTGTTTGACGTCAGTTATGCTGTACATCGTCAAGAGGAGGAGGGCAAGAGGAAAAAACAGTTCAAACAAGGGTACCGCGGAGCAAACGCAATCAACTCACTCAACGCTCTCGACGAGGGTGAAGACGACGATGAGTATGCCACCGAGCCCTACGACCATTCGGCGCAAGCTCCGCCAGCCAAGCTCCCCAAATCCCAAGGTACTGATGTATCTTCCATGGAACAGAAGCTGCGCAACACGACACTATCCGCTGCAGCCCAGGCACGCCAGCAACAAGCAGCACCGCGCCAACAAGAACGTGGATACGGCCAACATTCTCCCGCTGTCGCTGCTGCAGCCAAGCGCCAGGTCAAGAACAAGGGTGCATTCGAGCTCAACATGGACACTGCGACCCTGTTAGGTCGGCGGAATAAGAAGCCTGCGCCCAGCGGTCTGAGGAACGATATTTCCGTCGGTGGAACATGACATTCATCGTCGCTCGCTAAAGATTGGTGAGAGTCGCGCCTGAGATGGGACGTCATGATGGCGATCTTTTGTGGTTCTCTTCAATTATTCCTTTTCCCTGGTTTTCACCCTGTTACGATTTTGGCTAATTCATGTTTTCGTCCCATCCCATGGCATAGTTTACGGCCTCTGTCCTTTTCTTGGAATGGTTTGGTGATGGTAGGGGGCGAAGCATGAAGAAATAGTTTGTGCAGGGCCTGTTTGGTGGGTAGGCTCAAAGTAGTATGTGCCGCCCCAGCAGCAGCACGAATGATGTATTTCCAAAATGTATATGATGGGATGCATGGGTGATGTTAATTTTTTCCTGGCTCATCACTGTGCAGATGAGTAATAGTTCGTACGGGTATTTCACAACCAAAGTATACCATCTATGAACATTCGTATACTTAATGATACCAAGTGCAGTTGTGCACCCTTGCTGGTTACGCGAGAGACGAAGGAGATCGGAGTAGAATATGGTTATTTCATTTTACTTTCGAATAGATTAGAATTGGATTGGATTAATGCAATGTAAACAATGTACTGTCAACGCTAGTGCCATAAACATCTACCGTGGACGTGCATATATGCCCTGCCTCCCCTGCCTCCCCCGTGAACGCGTGTCCAATTAACTAGTATGTAAGGATTCACGCTTCTCCCCCACGTCACTTATGCTTGTCAAGAACTCGCCAGCGACGAATTCCTCAGGCGACTCTACCGCCGGGGAACAGGTCCACTAGCACTGAGCGGCTGCAACGCGCCTCCACCCCCCGTGACCGGTGTCTGCGCGCCCGTGACGGGCGTCTGTGGAGCGGGTGTCGGCGCGCGACTCGGTACGTTACTTCTGTTGTGCGCCATGTGCGCTTTGACAAGATGACCAGCGCACAGGGCACTGTTGAGTGACAGCTCGCCGGCCAGTACACCCGCCGCAATGACGCGGGCGAGTTGCCGTGCGTTGTCGCCCGGTGCCGTGGGATGCGCGCCGCGCACACCGAGGAGGTCGAGCATAGCGGATTGGGGCTCGAGGATTGTGCCGCCGCCGATTGTACCGACTTCTATCGACGGCATGGAGACGGAGATTTGGAGGTTGCCGTTTACGCTGGTTTCTTGTTAGTCTTCTTTTCTCGGTATCGAACAATGTTAGAGAGACCTACTTGTTCATTATAGTAATGCAGTTGGCCGATTCCACGACCTGCGCGGGATCCTGGCCGGTGGCGAGGAACATGGCAGCGACAATGTTCGCAGCGTGAGCGTTGAAACCACCCATAGCACCAGCCATAGCCGAACCGATGTAGTTCTTTGCAATGTTCATCTGCACAAGGTCTTCGACCTCGCACTTGAGGACCGATTTGACCACCTTTCCTGGGATCACGGCTTCGGCGACAACGCCCTTGCCGCGACCGTCGATCCAGTTAATGGCCGCGGATTTCTTGTCTGTGCAGTAGTTGCCAGAGACAGTGACGACGTTCATGTCTTCGAAGCCGCAGTCGGCCATGACGGAGAGTGCGTGTTCGACACCCTTTGAAATCATATTCATGCCCATGGCGTCACCGGTAGTTGCCCTGAAGCGAACGTAGATGTTGGTACCTGCGATGGCGGATTTCATGGACTGCAATCTAGCGAAGCGGGATGTGGTGTTGAATGCGTCCTTCATGGTTCTTTGGCCTTCCTCGGAGTCCAGCCAGATTTTCGCTGCGCCAGCGCGTCTCAGACTGTCGAAGCCGATGCAAGGCCCTCGCGTCATTCCGTCCCCGGTTACGACTGTCACGGCACCGCCACCTGCGTTGATAGCCTTCGCACCTCGCGAGGTAGAAGCCACAAGGACACCTTCAGTAGTCGCCATAGGAAGGAAGTAGTTCTGGCCATCGACCAGGATAGGACCGGCCACACCAAGGGGAAGAGGAAGATAGCCAACAACGTTCTCGCAGCATGCGCCGTGAACCAGATCATAGTTATAATCCCTGTATGGAAGAAGCGAGTGCTCCAAAAGTGTTGAGGTTTCCCGTGTTGCGTGCGTTCGTGAGACCAAACCACGTCGAATTTTGACTGCACGAATCTTATCACCCAGGGTCTTCTCCAGAGCATAACCTGGGATCTTGCCCCTGGTCGATAATTCGATAAGCTCTTCATCGGTAAGTTGAGGCGCTTGCTTGTCCTTGAGCATTTGTTCCAAGTAATCCATGGAACGGATGGGCTGTCTCTGTTGCTCTTCTGTGGGCCCGGCAGGTATTTCTGGATGGAGTCTTTGCGGCTGGGAGAGTGGTGTGAGGGGTTGGAGGCCACCACGATTGGCTTGGTCCTCGGGGCCAGGTGTCCGTGGAGGCGTGGGCATGGCCATCGAGGGTATACGGGGAGTTAGTGGCACGGAAAAGGCTCCATCTTGAACTTCAGATGGTGAGGCTGGCTCGAGTGGTTGATGGGGTTCCTTGATGGTCCAGCGCGCTGCATTGAAGAGATAGCCGTTGAGAACTACGCTCATTACAAGAGCGAGGATGATCCACTTGCTAAGGAACGGGTCTTCCAGGCTCTTCAACACACCGTCGACGATGTGAGTGCTGATATTGCTACCATAAGCTGGATCTGTTTCGGTAATGCCAGGCTCGGCGTAGTGGATGGAAGGAAACTCTAGCTCATACTTGATGGGCATAAGGATTGTGACGATTGCTGATGTGCCTGCGGCCTTGACTTGGTCGAAAATGTGGTCTAGTCCACTTCCAGCGACCTTGAATGGATCCAGTGGAGGTGTAGCACCTACAGCAGATACATGTGAGCTTTTGCTGGGTGAAAGACCGAAGCGGAGGGTGACGACATTGAGAACGTTGACGAGGAGGAATCCAGCAACCATAAGGACCTTAAATTTCGGAACGGTGATCTTTTTTCCGAAGACAGTCGTGGTGTGGCTGCCGACTTGAACATCACGCGCGTTCGGCCAGTCGTTGTTGCGGGCAACATTCTCTGCTACTTTTCCGTCGATGCCATCATCCTCGAGCGCCCTGCGGAGAGCTACGTGGCGCTTGATACGGTTGATTTCCAATTTGATGGTAAGAATGGCAGTGTAGAAAGTCAACAGCATCATGGCATCGAAGAGAAGGATCCACGAGGCAAGGAAGCAGAACTGTCGTAGACCGCCCTGGATTCCGGACATGGCACCTGCGACCAGGATGAGGATCTCAAAGAAATAGTCGCGTACTATCTCGAAGCCGGTTCTCTTGATGGCGATTTGAACAGCAGACTGAATAGTCAGGGGCTCGCCTCGCTTTTGATCAGCCATTCGTCGTGCATCCAGGGAAGCCGACAGAACAGCCTTGGTCAGAACAATGGGTTTCTCGAATCCGATGATGACGACCAAGAAGGGCAGGCCCTCGGAGAGCAGAATTAGGTTGATGGGAACGCCCAGGTAGGTGGTTATTGCGAGGCCGAACAGGAAGGCGAAGGCAGACTGGAGTAGCACGGCCGCGGCCAGCCAGAAGTTGGAGCCTAGTCGTCGCATGGCGAGGAAGAGGGATACAAAAGTCAAGTGCATAGCAAGGTATCCCAGAGCCATGATGATGATGTCGCCGGTATCAGCGTTCTGGAAGTCGGTAATTAGTCAAGTATCAACACATGCGGTGGTGTGGGATACGACGTGCCTTGAGCAAATCAACGAATGATGTCCAAGACTCTACGATCCAATTACGCAAGCCTCCAGGGGAATTGCCGTTCTTGGAAGCCCGCATCATCCACTTCTTGTCTTCGCGCGTGCCTTCCTTGTCAGACCCCTTGGACTGGACCACGGTCTCGGGCGCCGAGATCTCCTGCATGGCCATGAGGAAGTCGGCAGCTTCGGTGTAGGGGATGGCGAAGGCGAGCGACGTGTCGTGTGAGAGGGTGGAGAAGGAGCTCGACGAGCTGGGGAGGAATTCGGCGGAGACATTGCTGGGGACGGCCTGCTGTGAGGGCGCCGAGTTGATGGTGCTCGATTCGGGGAAGACGAGGGTGACGAGGGCGATTTCCTGCGCCTCCTTGTTAACACCTGCCCGCGTCTCCTCGGCCTCCCACTGCCATGCCGTCTCTTCGCCGAGCCTTAATCGCTTGCTGCCGGCCAAGAGAGTGTGGAAGTCGACGCGGCCTGTCGCCACCTCCACGCCGCTCTCCAGCAGGCCCTTGTCCAGCACACCCAGGTACGAATAGCTTGCCAAGAATGCAATGGTCACGATGGTGTGAATCGGGTGTGTGCAGGCCTTCTTTGCGACCGAGAGGAGGATTGGGGACACATGGCGGTCGAACCAGGTGGGGCTGATCTTCTTCGGGTCGCCAGTCGACTGCCAGCGGCTTGTGAGGTATCCGAGCATCGTGCGTGTCTGCTACTGAAGTTGATTCAGTTGGAGAGAGGTATTGCGGGGCTTTCTAGATGATCCTTCGCATAGGGTGGCGCGGACGAGGGGCTATACGCAGCTTCGACAAGGGCTGAACGCGGACTATTAAGGGTGAATGCGGAACAAGAGGCCTGTCGCATGTCAGTACAAGTGCTGCCCATGAAGGAACTGTGCCATAGCGCTTTCACCTACACGAGCGCTACCGTGCCGCAAGTAACACTGGAGCCTCCCAATTGATCCTGGAGCGATACCGGGAACGGGCAATTTGTGTCGCAACACACACGTGCACACCCAAAGCAATAGTAACGGCAGAGGAAATTGTCCGATGTGTGGAGACTGTCGAGCCCCTGCCAAGGGAAGGGTGCCACCCGGTGATAATAATTGCCGGGACTCCGCACAGCCTCCCCACCAAACTGATGATTCTCACCGCAACGACACTTGCACAACGCCTCATACCTCCACCACTACCCTATTTCCACTCATTTTTTGTGCATCTTCTTGGCTATGTCTGATTTGACAG
The DNA here is from genome assembly GCA_010015635.1 of Clathrospora elynae. Lineage (NCBI taxonomy): Eukaryota > Fungi > Ascomycota > Dothideomycetes > Pleosporales > Diademaceae > Clathrospora > Clathrospora elynae. Next base: position 17,653 of record ML976138.1, on the reverse strand, counting down.
GTCACGCTTTTGACACCCCCAGAAAAGCACGCATAAAGGGCGCAGCCGACTTCATGAATCATAAAGGCCTTCCATACTTCCACACTGAGCTGTTTTGCTTCAATGGCGTATCCAAGACCCGTGGATGGGCTATCCTTTCACAGGATAATGAGTTATTTGACCGGCAGCATCATAACAATGAAGGAGTTAGCAAACAGAGAGGCCGGCCATCAGTTCTCTCCCCAAAAGACTTAGAAAGATGTGATCGCTTTCTCTAAGACTTTGGCTGGTCTGCGCGTTCATTGACATGGGCACAGCTGGCTGAAGAACTTGACCTAGATGTTTCTGGGCAAACTCTACGCATACATATGGGTTCCATGCATTACCACAAGTGTATTGCATGCTCTAAGGGCTGGGTTTCTGGGAATCTTGCGTCAAAACGGAAGGACTGGGCTAAAGTCATGCTTGAAAGATATCCAGAATGTTCTCAATGGCGGCGTGTACGCTTTTCTGATGAGGTACATTGGTCTGTAGGGCTAGAAGGAAAGGTTCGCATTATCAGAAAGCCTGGAGAAAGATACTGTGCAGATTGTATCCAGCATACACTCAACAGGGATGATGAGAAAGCAAATCAACGACAGCATTCTTGGGCTGCTGTTGGCTATGACTTTAAGTCAGACCTCAATTTCCACACCACCAAATCTTGCAACGGCAAGATGAGTCTCCAGGTTTACCGAGATCAAATTCTGGAGCCTATAGTTAAGCCATGGCTTCAACGAGGGGATGATTTTGTTCTTGAAGAAGACAATGATAGCGGCCATGGCGGAGGAGCTACTAAGAAGAGAAACATTGTCAAGATCTGGAAGGAACAGAACAAGCTTGAGCACTACTTCAATTGCGCTCAGTCCCCTGATCTTGCTCCAATTGAGAACTGTTGGCGGCCTCCTAAGCAGTTCATGTCAAGATTTCCACACTGGGATGAGTTTGAAACACGCGAGTTGGCTCTTGAAGGATGGCAGAAAGTATCACAACACTTTATCAATGAACAGGTTGATAGCATGCCCCGGAGACTGCAAGATGTTGTTGATTTAGATGGTCAAATGACCGGGTGGTGAGCCATCACACGGAGCAAATGATTCTCAGCTCCAGAAAATCAGTCTATGTAGCAATGTACAATATATTTACAGCCTCATTGTCAAATTGCAGCTTTCAAATGGCTCATTGCATGCAATTTTGGGTGGCTGGGCACCTGTTTGGTGATGCGCAAAGCCATTTGGAGTCCCGGCAATTATTATAACCGGGTGGGTGCGTGCTGGTTCCGCGACTTTTCTGACCACGCTAAACCCGTCTCTCTGCTCTCACCGCTATGTACGCCCTCTTCATTCGGCGGCGAACGACAAAATACAATAAAGGAACATGCAAGCTGTGTGCGCCTAGTACTGTTGATGCTGTCTTGCCGCACTCATCAAACCGTTATCACGACAACAGAGAACAGCTCTTTGCTCTATTTTTCAACTTGATCAATTGTTGATGCTGCGCCACACGCCACGTTGCATGACGCGCCTGTCACGTGATCGTTCGCTCCAATCAACCCCAACAACACCCGGCTGATCGTCAGGGGAGCTTGATCATCTCGCCTCGCGCTTATGAGTCCCAAATTTCTCCGTCATCGCAACATCGCCATTCGTGATCCTCCTCAAGAACTCGGCCTCTGGCTTGTACAGCATGACGTGGAAGTGCTCGACCGCATGCACGCTCTTCAGGCTCTTCCAGTTCTTGAACCAAGCAAAGTCCTTCACGTGAGGAGCGAACGTCTTCTGGACGTACTCCTCAATCTCCTGGCGGGACTCTGGTGTCGACAGGCCGGTTGCTTGGTCGTCTTCGAGCTCGAACTTAGTCCAGACGACAAGGTGCACAATATCCGGATCGATGCCGTAGGGCCAGTCGTTGTACAGAATCTTGATGTCCTCTACGCACTGGTCAGAGTGATGAGTGTGGTTTCAAGTTGACGTACCCTCATATTCGAATGGTCTACCCATGGGCTCCATGCTCTCCCACTTCAGCCGCTCATTGACGATGAAGTTCATGATGCTGCCATACTCCTGAACAAGGTGATGCGTGAACTGGCGATACCGCCTCAGCTCGCTCGGAAGGCGGTGGAACTTGTCGACACGATCAATCCCTGCAATCACCTATCAGAATCCGTCTCATCGCGCGTTGACTGCATCGCCATACTGACAATCTCGCGCACCTCCTCCCACGTCAACACCGAATACCGCTCATCCAGCGTCCCAATAATCCCCCGATCCTTGTCACTGCATTCTCGTAGAAAATCGGGACACTCGGACGGCCATTGGTCTCGGGGTATATTGACGAGCCAGAAGGGCAGCGACGGTTCCTCTTCATGGGGCATGTTGTTAATGTCCGTAATACTTCAGGGCGAACAAAAAACGCTGCAGTTACCAGTCATCAGTTAAGGGCAAGGATGCCAGAGAGTAGCAAAAGTCAAGGGAACCCTAACAGTGAGCAAATTGGCCGAATGCCGCAGAGGCAGCGGGTGGGACCGCGCTGAGGATGGCGGATATTTTATGTTTTGCGCCTAGCGTCTTGTTTCAAAACGTGGCAGTCCTTATCGATGGGAGAGGGCAGGTGCATCACCGTGATGATGGTTGCAGCTGCCACTGAATACCTGCGTCGATGCAAGAGCTGAGGCTGCGGCCTCTACACCGCGCACCTGTATCCGTTGTACTTCTGTAGGTCGGGCGCCGCGCACGACGGTATTATATTAATAAATTCCAGACCAACCGCACCATGTGTCCCGGACTTTACTCGATAATCTCCCGCGCCTTACCGCCTCGTGCTGCATGATCGCCTCGCCATGATCCGCCAACGTGGCCCCTAACGGTCTGCAGCTTCCTATTGGGTCCACCCGCGCCTTACGTCAAACATCGAAACGGAGGAGAACCAACGCTTTGGTTGCGTCCCTCCACGATAACATCGGAGGGCCTGTTTTAGCAGGGGATCCAAGCAGCCATTGTTACACCACGGGCCTGGTAAGGCGTGTAGAGTTAAGTATCCTGTCTCCACGTTTTTTGCGTAGTCATTTTCCACCTTCACCAACTGTCATTCAACGTTGTTTGCGCCTTGAAGAGCTGCACTTGCCATTCGCTCAAATACAACTACTGTCGCTCCTTCCGTTACCTTTCGTGTCTGTCGTCGATCAGCCTCGCAAGTCCTGTTTGGCATTCCACAACCAGCGGCTCAACGGCCTTCACTCCACGACATTTCGCTGGTTGCTGTGCAACACTACACATTCCGAGTGAACGGTCTTCCGACAATCGATCATAGAGATACCGCCTTCGTTATACCCGCTACTCGACTGCCTGTCCTCTTCGGATATTCTCGGTCACCACTGTCTTTACCGACATTGCATCATCAACACACAACATTACCTCTCGTCGTTTCCTACCCACTCCTCTCTACGCGTCCGAAGGCACCCACGCATCCCCACAATGGATCCTTATTTCTGGAATCGTTTCAGTGTCGCTGTACACCTCGACGACGCCGCAAAGAGGGAAATGACACAGAATCCAGATCTCAAGCATTCGTACGTCAGCCCCCTCTCTTCCTTGTCGCACACACCCTTCGAATCCGCCTACACTTCGCAATCACACCTCTCTCTCGCTTCCTCGGCGCTGGTCACATCACCCCTTCCAACTACTTTACGGCCGCTGTCTACATCACACCCGACGGCGATGGCACCTACTTCCAAGCGCACGCGTTCAAAATTACACAAAACTCCCTCTACAAAACCATTGCTCCGTCCGAGCATCTCTGAACCGACAGAAGCACATATACAGACACCCGCTGTCTTGTCTTCCCCACCGCGCAGCCCACATCTCCCACCCCAATCTCCCGTGCGCTCCTTTTTCCGGAGCCCGAATTTTTCGACCTTCTCCCTCTCTGGACGCCCGTCTTCGCGCTTTGAATTCGTGACGACCATCACAGCTGACGCTCCGCGTAGAGATTCTTGGCTTGCTAAGCAGAAGAAGAAAGAGCGACACAGGGCGTGGTTGTGTTGGGCGTTCTGGGCGGGCATTTTGATGCTCGTGGCGGGGATCGTGGTTGCGGTGCTGGTGTTGCGGGCGCATGGGATTTTATGATGGGGGTTACGAAGGGGTGGATGGGTACATGGACGGCGTAAATGTGAACGCACCGCAATTCGACGGCGCTCGCTGGCTTTGGTGTTGGGGATGGGTATATGAATGCGCATCAGCTGTGGTAACTTTCTACTATTTATATTTATTTTCATAGATGATACCAGGCACATAGCCAAATACAAATTTCGTCAATTTTTACCAGTTCTGAACCAACAGCTTTTGTGGACATGGACTGGATTGGACTGACGATGATGCTATTGAACAATCTACACAGGAGCCCGTCAGCTCAGCGGCCGAACGCTATTTCCTGTAATGTACAGCCCTACCAGAATGCGCCATGCACAAGAATGATATGAAGGTATCAAAGCCCATAGCCAGAAACTCTGCGGGCATACCAACGCCATAACTCCAATGATGCCCACATCATCTTCTCCCGTAAGCGTCACCATTTGTCACCTCCTCTGCTATCTTAGCCTCCACCTTCACTCTTTTATCCCCAGACACTCTCCTAGCCGTTTTCATCGCCGTTTTTATCGCCGTTTTCATCGCTACCCTCATCTCCGTCGCAGCTCTCGCATCCTCTCCAGGCTCGCTATCCTCCTAGGACCTCTTAGCCGGGGGTGTAGGGCTCTTGCTCATACTCCTGGCATCGCGGCCGCGCTCCTTAAGCCACTTGCGCGTGCACATATCGAGTTCCCGATCGAGCTCGGCCGACGGTTCCTTGCGATGGATGAAGTTGCAGAAGCCGCCGCGGACGCAGCCCTCGCCGCTATTAAGGCGACAGCAGGCTTCACGGAAGTCGGTGACGGGGGAGAGCTCGCAGTAGATGGGGCGGCCGGCGTACCAGCGCGAGTTGAGAGCGTCGCAGGCTTTTTGGCTGTCTTCTTCGTACTTGAAGCGCACGTAGACGTTGCCGATGAGATCTGGAGAAGAGGTGTTAGTGAAGTACTCTAGTGCCCACAACCTTGCGTGAGTGTGAGGTAAGTGTATACATACGGTCATTGTTGTTGTCGCAAACAACGAGCTCCTCTACAAGCCCATACTGGCACAGCTCGCACCAGATATCCTCGTAAAAGGCATCAAAGTGCATCTGCATCTGCTGAGGGTTCAACTTGTTCTTGGGGTCGTACGCCGGGTTCTGGTACAGGTTGGGCAGCAAGATCGTCTGGCTGTACGACGGCTTGACGTGTTTGCGCGAGCAGCGGTCGCCGTGGCGGCAGGCGCCGATCTTGTAGTAGAAGGAGCAGTTGACCTTGTCCTGTTCCGTCCCGAAGATGGAGGCGAGGTAGTTGGCCATGGTCGCGGTTGTTGGCGGTAGATTTTGTGGTTTATTATGGGCTAGAGCAGTGGCTGCGCTAAAAGGATGGGGATGGTGCTGGGTCAGCTGCGCGCGCGAGGTGGAAAAGTCGCGATGCGGTCGCGAAGCTGTCGGGAGCTAGCGGCTGACTAAAGCTAGTGGAATGCCAAGGAATCGTCGGGAACCGGCCTCGGCGGCTGAGCTCACTCACTCGACCATCCTCCAGCGCTTCATCTCGACAGCAACCCGCAAGTCCTGCAGAACACAGACTCACTACTTGTTGCCATTTCCATGTCTTTTCGTAAACCTGCCACTCGCATACTGCTCTCACTTTGGCTATAGCACGCACCTCACGGTGGCCTGGGACGACGTTCTCGGAGGTCAATGTCAACAAGTTCTACTGTTTATAAATAGGTGAGGCGTAGGGTATGACCTGCTTGATAAAAAGACACCACTATTACAAGTGTCATTGGATTTCATGCCTTGATTTGTCTAGATTTATACTGTCATTCCGTTCGTATTACATACACTTCTCTTCGTTTTTTCTTCGTTTTTTATCATTTACATTGTTACTACCCATTACTAGCCTATTTACAATGAAGCTCATGCAGCCCTTTTCTCTTCGTATATACCCGTTCTGTTCAACTTCTCTCTCCTTCAACCAATCTCGACCATTCCGAGCGCACTATACGAGCATCATCATGAAGCTGACACGAAAAGTTTGACTATGTTGTAAACTGAGCCACTCAATATTTGGAGTCAGCAATGCTTTACTACCACGCCTCAGCACGAAGTTACCGCGAAAAATTACAAGTTGAGTTGCGCGGCGTAGCAGATCAAAGCTGCGCCCCTCCATGTTGCAGCGATCAAGCATCTACATCCCTGACAGTGCGCCTAAAGGCAAAAGACATGACAGGAGTGTTTAGCCTGCGAAGGTCTGACGGGTACAACATAGTCGTGCCCAAAGGCCATGGACTAAAACTGGCTTCACGCAATTTTCTTCTTGCAGAAATCAGCAAGATTCCGTTGATATTTCAAATCTCTAATTCAATATGATGCTTCGTTCGCCAATCGCCATTAGCCAAGCCAATACACTTCAAATCTCAAAGACTGTGCTGAATTCAAGCAGGTCTGCCGACGCGAAGTCATCCAAGAGCACGTGCACGCGGGCCAGAAGGCAGCGATATGCAGCTAGTCCCCTTTCGGGTGGTTGCCTGAACACTAACGTTGTAACGTCATTGCTTCGAATGTATCCACGCGTACATAAGGTGCCAATAGACTGTTGAAACAGCAGATCATCGCAACTCTTTCATCTTATTTACACTCCGAACAATCGTCCTTCGCATATCAGCCATCTGCGACTCAACTCCTATTTCAACTTAAAAGAAACACGTGCCGTTTACATATTAAACCATTACCAACATGGCTCCGATCATGAATCCTCTTAAAATCACTAACCTGGAGGACGGAGAGACGATCCATCATGTACGGTCCCGTCCACACACCAACTCTTTGAGTCTTGACTGACATGCTTTACAGCGCTGCCTCCTCGTCACTGGAACATGTGCACCTACCGCTGCTGAGGGTAGCTACATCCACGTCACGACCAAGGGTGCCAACAAGGGTGAAATATTTCCCGAGCAGACATGGCCAACCGCTGGTGGCAACTTCAAGGCTCTGGTCATGCTCTCATCTGGGCTGAACACGCTGGAATTTGCCTATGTCTGCAATGACTGCCTCGAGCATACCATCGAAATCAATGTCCACTACACTCCACTCCTGCAGTACCCGCCTCTTCATCTCGCCATCATGGTCGCAGCGGACTCGCCCTGCCTCATCGACTGCCCTCCTCACAAGGCTGCCGGAGTTTCTTCAGCACATTCGGATCTCGATGCTGCTGTCTCGAAGCTCCGAATGACGGCCTACATGTGGCAAGCCATGACTGCTGAAGACATGAGGTTGAAGGGACTCGGAAGACGCTCGTTCAGGCTTGACGAAGAGTGGATGGCCGACACGATCAGCCGTGACTTTCTCAATGCGCGACACGATGGGTCGCTCGATCGCGAAGGCGCCATGCGTTCAACGGCCAAGGTGAATATCATTCGCTCATCGAAAACTGTCAAGGACATCAGGGACGTGAATATCGCACAGCAGAACCCTTCGGCGCACCGGAAAAACGCTCTATTTGAATTCTTCGAGGATGCTCTCAAGGAGGCTGACGGTCCCTTTGCGTCCAGCGCTCGTCCCACCGTTGCAGGCTTGATCCTCGACTCTCATTACAACGTCTCTCAGAAGATGATTCTTGGACACGCAGCTCTGGGCTGCCATAATCTTGACGGTATTTCACTGGGCATGTTCGGCAGTCACTTAACCTACTCCTGGCCACGTTTTCTGGAAGAAGTGACGAGCTGTTTGACGGATGTTCGAGTGCCTGGAGAAAAAGTCGGCAATGACAATGGCGAGTGCAATACGATGTGGGAAGCATGCACCATCGGCCAAGGAGCTCATCTTCACGAGGTTGGTCACGCCTTCGGATCTCCTCACCGTGCGGGTATAATGGAGCGTGGGTACGCTCAAGATTGGCCAAAACACTTCGTTTCCAAGACCGCCTACTGTGGCCGTTTCAAGACAGCTGGCGTGGTGGTAAACGATGAGACGCCAAACAACGCTCGCTGGAACCTGGCTGACGCGCTCGCTTTTCGCATGCTTCCTCATTTCCGCCTGCCCGAGGATCCCGCTTTGACCGACGAAGAACGAAATGCTACACCATCTATCAAGCCAGATTTCAATGCGCAGGATGAGGACGAAATCAACGCAGTGCTCTCCATCAGCTCACCTAGTGGAATCGCCCGTGTCACCTTTAACCACAAAGAAGAGCTCACCCCCGCAGCTACATCCCCATGCCCATACCTTCGCTACCCCGAAACCGAACTCGAGAAGCGCTTCGATCGTAACCAGCCTCTTCATCTCCAGGTCCTCGGCTTCAACGGCAAAGAACGCACCGTCGCCAACGTCTGGAAACTTCTCACAGCCAAGTCATTTATCCGAATTCCAGGCTCCTCCATCCGCCTTTCCAAGCGCTCCGTTACTGGCAACAACTCTTTCGACACATACGTGCATTCAGACTATGAATGGGCTCAACTTCTCCGCGAGAAGGGTAAAGATGGCAACTTGCATCGTGCAACATCCATCGATCTGCGCGTGGGTTGCATATGGGATGGCGGTGTGGTGACGTACGCGGACGGGCATAAATCTCACTGGGGCCCCATGCGTCGGGGCGGACGCCCGCATCGTTTCGGGGGTCACGCATCTGAGAAGATTGAACTACCTGAGGGTGTGGAGATCTCGTGTATTGATGTCAATCCCGGTTATGGCGTGCGCATGCATCTCGCCAACGACACAAAGGCTGGTGAACTGAACATCCGAGGCCACGGTACGGAAGTTGTGCAGCTCGAGCCGGCTGTGAATGAAGTTATTGTCGGCTTCTATGGCAAGAGCCAGAGAGGTGGGTTTTGCGGCATTGTGGAGTTTGGCATTATCACTGCTCCTAAGGATTTGGGGCTTGATGGCTTGCCCGATGCGGTATGGGAGATGAGTGAGCTGAAGAATACGGCTGGGCTGGATGGCGATGATGAGGTACGTATTTCTACTACATTTTGACCACTCGGTTTCAGACTACCGGGGTTGGACCTCCTCCGGGCTCTGAGGGGCAAGCCTTCTAATCACACAGTCAAGCGCTAACACTTCTCTCCTAGGGCGGAAACGAATTTGGAGACACATTCCAAGACGAACAGTATTCCGATGAAGATGATGAAATGGACCATGATGGTGAGGAGTAATACAGACGCGTCACCCTATACAAGGGTCCCAGCTTAGCTCCTATGATTATAACCATCTTCCTCCCCAACATGTTGAACTCCATGCGTCTCCTCGTTACTAGTTTTGATACCACGTCTCTCCTTCCACATCATTTCCACCTCCGGCAAACTCTCTCCACACTTCCCGCAGATCTCATTCCAGTGCAACCTACTTCCTCCAAGCGCAGGCGGGTAGTGATATCTTGGTCCCAGACAAGTCATCTGGTATGTGTAGTCGCGGCAGCCGCACCCCCATGTATCCAGGATGGCGGCACAGATACAGTTATAGGGCTTGATCATATTTGGTGTTCTGAGAACGTTGTGCTATGGAGAGGCGGGGATATTTGGGGGGGTTTATATGTGTTTTCTTTTAGTGCGTCACGGGGGGTGGAGGTGGATACGTGTTCACATTGTTGGCATTTTCGTTGAAGTGTACATCTAGTTTCAACTTGTTTATGAATACTCTCAGTCACTGCGCTGTCGCACTCAATAGCTTGCTGTTATCAATGCCTTTCCGTTTCTCTCCGCAGCCTCACCTCCTCCCTTAGCCTCTGCGCCCGTATTCTCTCACACGCCCTCTCCTTACTTTTATAATATCCGCGTTTCGCATTCTCGTATCTCGAACCGTCGAGAGTGGGCGGATCGTAGTAAACGGGTTCGTGTTGGCTATCTTTGCATTTTGTCTATAAACCCCAGTCGTAACATCCGCAGGCCCAGGATAAACGGATGGCGGTGCATGTGCAGTTGGCGTGGGTCGATGTTTGTAGATGTAGATTGTCTCTTGGTTTTGATACCTTTCTATATCCTTTGGGTTGTCCAGTGTGTAGAGTAGTGGAAAGGTGGATGAATGGGGTATTTGAGAAGCCAGATGTAGCTGCGTAATCTTTTTCAGGTTTAATAGAGTGAAGTGTATGTTTCTAAACGCCTGGCTTTGTATTCAAGACGCACACGCCGCTAATCGCCGTTTATTAAAGATTCTGGTATCCTCTAGCGTATCCACGTACGACCAAAGTTGAGAGTTAACGTACTTTACAGACAGTTAAGCAAATGTCCTAACTTTTTAGAATTTTAAAACGCTGACGTTGACTTTGCTCTGATGATGTTCCAAGGGCTTTTTCAAGCCTCACTGCTTTCTCCTGGGGATTTATGCCCGGTCTAAGTAAATGATGAATGTCCATACACTCTGGCACCTGTGTCATTGCTCCACATCGCTTAGAAAGGCTCGCGGTGAATGCCAAATATCAAGGTTTGAATTTCCCTGGGCTAGCATATATTATCGTAACCATAAGTTATGCCCCCCTCTCGGATATTAGCGAGGAAGGTGGGGTAGGGTACAAGGAGTATTTAGGGGTATATTAGTATGGTCAGGAGGCCATCTTTCTCTCTCGGTTCAATTCAATTCACTCAAAACACTCGACAATGCACTAGAAGCTTGACGATGAGAAGAGACGGGATTTGACGATAAGATGAGACATAATCTTCTGTTCATACTTCAAAATTCTGTGTGCAATGGCCTGTGGGTAAGTTGGGTGGAGTTGATGATGTTTAGCACGTGATTATTTACATTTGTTTAGGCTGCTATTGGTTCTGAGGCCCCTGGTAACTCTTACTCGCTCCTGAAGATCCACAAGGTACTATTAATTCTCTAAAAGTCTTGCTACCGCTCTCTGTCACTCCTACACCATCACCATCTATCTCTAATGGGCTAGTCCATTAACGGCACCTGGTGGTCGGTCTGGCTGGAACATTCAATTTCTAGCCATTCATCGGCCACTAAGCAGCCCACCAAAAAATGAGTAGTGACTGTTTGGGCGTTCCGTATTGACTGAGGGGGGGGGCATAACTTATGGCTAGCACCGATATAGAGCTCTCACTCTCATAGCCAATACGTCACGCATTCCCCTATGTTCTCCACCTGGTCCTATTGACATGCCGCGGTTACAAATGGCAGCCTCTATTCGGATGGATCATTTGGCTATTCGGATGGGTCATTTGGTTATTCGGATGGGTCATTTGGTTATTCGGATGGGTCATTTGGTTATTCGGATGGGTCATTTGGTTATTCGGATGGGTCATTCTGAAGAATAC
>ML976137.1:49222-59307 GCA_010015635.1 Clathrospora elynae | reverse complement strand
CCGCATACTCTTCGCATGCGCGCTCTCCGCGAGGAGGTTGTTCTGCCATCCACGAGGATAGCAAAAATGGGCAACTTGCTCCACTCAACGGTTCAGTAGCACCTTGGTCAAACCACAGAGGACAAGGCCTAGCCAGTCCCTACTATTTATTTTACTTTTATCCTTTGTTTTCCTTTCCTTTGTTAGTTGCACTTAGGGTTATAACCCTCAACATTCCTTGTACTTTCAGAGATCACAACCTCTTGAGAACTACTATCTCTATACTAGAGGGGCTACTGCCCCTCTTGTCCTCCCATAGTCTCTGACTCATATAGGTCATTAAATGAATATACATACATACATAGCTGTTGTGGATGGCTCCACAGCCTTATGTTTGTAAAGTCGTGATTTTGGTGTTCCTGGGCGTTGGATGAATCTGGGCATTGACCAAACCTGCATGGTACGCCCTAGCTTACAGTACCCAGATGAGCTAGCGTGCACCTTGTGTCTTCATATTCGAGTCTTCATAGCATATACAAACACACAGTTTGCACATTCTCTTCCATAATCCATCAACCCTCAATGAGCGTCCATGAGATATAATACCCTGACCCAATAGGCAGGTAATGTCAATGGGACTAGGTGTCGAACATGGGGAAATGCGTGATCGTATTGACTATGGGAACAAGAGCTCTATATATGCTAGGACCTTGGGCATAATACCCAAGGCAGCAAACATGTTGCATGTAGCAAACATACTGCAAGCGACCATGCTGCATGTAGCGCTGCATGTAGCAAACATACTGTTCAGCAAACATGCTGCATGTAGCAAACATGCCGCATGTAGCAAGCGTCTAGAAAGCCATATTGTGGCTGACAGGTAACGTGTCACAATTTGCACGCCGCGCTCATCATTAGGTGAGGAAGCCGTTGTGCAGATTTTCTTTCGGGTACCGTGTTGGTTCAGCCGATGAGCCAGTTCAGCCAATGAGCCACCCCACACCCCACCAAAATTATCCCACCATCTTGCTCCCCCCATAACTCAACAACCACAACAGTTATGGAGAAAGCGCTTGAAGATTTGGAATTGCATAAAGGAGAAGCAGAGTTGTCTATCAGAAAAACAGCAGAAAGGTATGACCTCTCACGCGCCACACTGCAGAGGAAATACAACCAGGAAACCAGGACAAATGCAGAGGAAGCAGAATATCAAAAGAATCTCACCACCCAACAAGAGGAGGAGCTTGTAACTTTTATTCAAGACTTGACTAGTAAAGGTCTCCCTCCTACCAGAAGCATGCTGCAAAATTATGCTTGTGTGGTGGCCAAAAAGGAGGTGGGAATGTCCTGGGTTTCACGCTTTTTAGATTGCAACAAAAACAAACTTTTACCTAAATAGACTACTGGTTTGGACAGCAATCGCTTCAGGGCTGACTTATATGATAAATACAAGCTGTATTTTGATCTTCTCCATAGGAAAATGCAGGAGTAAGAGGTGGAGGCTGAGAATGTGTATAATATGGATAAAAAAGGCTTCATGCTTGGCACAATTGGACGCAGCAAGAGAGTCTTTTCCAGACAAAGTTGGGAGGCAAAAAGCGCAAGACAGGCTGTTCAAGATGGTTCAAGAGAATGGATTACTGTTTTGGGGTGTTGTTGTGCAGATGGGAGTGTTTTGGATCCAGCATTGATTTACCAAGGCATCAAAGGAATCCAATCAAGCTGGGTAAGAGAGATAGAGGCAGAAGAACACACAGTTTTTGTTGGGCATTCACCCTCAGGATGGACAAACAATGAACTTGGGATTGCATGGCTTGAACAGGTCTTTGACAGAAAGACAAAGAAGAAAGCAAGGAGAAGGTAGAGGCTTCTTATTGTAGATGGCCATGGATCTCACCTCACACCAAAATTTCTGGACCTCTGCCTTGATAAAAAGATACTCCTTGTTATCTTCCCCCCTCACGCTACTCACACCCTTCAGCCTCTTGATATGGTGTTGTATGGTCCACTTCCAGGAAATTATTGCAAAGCATTGACTACCTACCTTCACAACAGCCTTGGGCTCCTTACAGTCAAGAAAGGAGACTTCTTTCCACTCTTTTGGACAGCCTGGGTGTCCTCATTCACAAGGGAAAATGTACTATCAAGTTTCAAGAGCACTAGGATCCTTCCTATGAACCCTGAGGTTGTACTCAAAAGGTTCACCCCAACAGCTACAGATGGCCCCAAGGACCTAAATTCAACACAGATTACAGAGGAGTCCTCATGGAGACATATCAGATCAGTCCTGGATAAAGCAGTAAAGGATACAAGTTCAGAAGAAGCAAAATCACTCAGTGTAGCCTTTCACAAACTTCAAGTCAATCAAGAGCTTAAAGACTACCGAATTTTGGGCCTGGAAACAGCTCTCAAAGTCAGAAAGAAGCAGAAGAAGAAGAGTACTGTCCTTGAGCTTCAACAGCACGAAGACTATTATGGGGGTGCAGTATTCTATTCACCAAGGAAGATCAAGAAAGCACAAGAGAAGGAGGCTACAAAACAACAAGAACAACAGGAGGAAATTGCAAGAAAAGTAGAGAGAAAGGAGGAGAGAGCTGCAGCTGCAAGATATCAAAAGCAGGTAGTTGCAGAGGCAAAGGCTGCTAGAGAAGTAGCTAAAAAGGAGAAAGAGAAGGAGAAAAAAGCAAAGGCAGAAAGGATGGCTGCAGCTAAAGCTGAAAAACAACAAGAGAGAGAAGCTGCAGCAGCCCAAAAAGCTCTCGGATTATCCCAAAAGACCTCCTCTACCTCTCAGCAAAAGGCTAAGTCAAAGCCAAAGCTAAAGCATGGTGCATTGCAATTGCAAAGTGGTAAAGATGGTGTTGAGGGGCCATCTCAACCTCCGCAAAAAGCGTCAAGAACTCAAACAATCAGGGCACCAAATAGATATTCTGAGTAGACCAAAAGTTTTGCATTGCCTTGTTTACTTATCCACCTCAAAATCTCATGATAATAGCTATTGTGGGTGGTGCTGCAGCATTGATTGTGCACAGGCCAAAATGTGGGTGGGTGGCTCATCGGCTGAACTGGCTCATCGGCTGAACCAACACGGTACCAGGATCAAGGGATTTTAAGCCTCGAAGCCTCCGCCTGTGCCGCATAGCCCTGGCCAGTCTTCCTCCCTACTCTGTTCCTGCCACCCACTTTCAAGTCACGCCAATTTCACCAATGTCGGCCACCACAGAAACCGAAGTGTACGTCGTCACCGGCGCTAATCGAGGCCTCGGTCTCGGCCTTGTGCAATCACTCCTTGCGCGTCCCCAGCACACGGTGGTCGCCACGGTTCGTAGCGAGCAAGCCAAACAATCGCTAGAAGACGAGGTCAAGAGCGTCACGAAAGGAACTGGCAGCACGCTTGAAATCATACAATACGACTTCTCCACGGCCATTGCTCCGAATCAAGTGGAAAGCACATTCGCCAAGTTGAACATTCAGCACATTGACGTTCTGGTGCTCAACGCCGGAGGGGCACAACCAATGGTCCCACCAAGCAAAACCACAGCCGAGGACCTACGGGCAGCTTTTGAGACCAACACCATCGCGCCTCTGCTTGTCTTCCAGGGCCTGAAGTCATATCTGCTACAAGCTAAATCGACCCCCAAACTCATCTGGGTCACCTCTTCGGTCGGGAGCATTGGCGACATGGATCCGTTTGGCTGCGGCGCCTACGGTCCAAGCCGAGCGGCACAGAACTGGCTGGCGCGCTCCATCCATCTCGAATTCAACAGCAAAAAGGGTGAAACGCGTCTGATTGCTATTCCCCTGCATCCGGGATGGGTACAGACGCGAGCGGGGCAATATGTCGTCGATCAGTGGCAGTCGGCGCTCAAGGCCATCGACTACAACATTGAGAATCCCCCGACTACGCTCGAGGACAGCGTTTCCGGCATGATCAAGGTCATTGACGATGCGACAGCGGGGCAGTCAGGCCAATTCCTGACCTTTGAAGGCAAGTCCTTGCCGTGGTGAGTTATCGTTTGTGGGTTTGAAGAGTTTGCGCGCCAGGCGTGCCCATTTAGCGTGGAAGAGGCTCCCAAGAGCTCAATAGGTGTCAGCCGTCAGCGAACGAAAAAATACACTACTATGCGACCATCTATGCTGCCTGTGTTCTAAAGGATAGCTAGGTCCTTGCATATGCTTTCCATTACCTGGTGATCTACGAAGTACTGAAATGACTAGACTAGTAACTAAGCCGCGCATCCTCATCTATCTGCTTACCATATCTCACCACACATAGCGTGACGCTCTCAGCCACCCATGCAGCATCTACATAACCCTGACAAGTTGCCGCATCTTAGACATGGATAGTCATATGCAGTTGATTAGGTATAGTGCGGAACGCATGTTTATGGCGAGCTTCGTCGCATGCCTGTGCGGCTCAACGCAAGTTCCGTTGCGTGAAAAGTCGCAATCACACCTTGGCGCGCGATCTATCTTTTGTATGCAGCAATTGTCGGACCAAAATGAGCAGTATATTTTCTCTGAAGGGCAAAAACGCGGCTATCACTGGTGCCGGAGGGTGCGTTTTCTTCCTTTACAATTCAGTGTGATGATAGTACCATGAAGCTATGCTCCACAAGGTTGCAATCAGTGAAACGCTTCTGACCTATAACTGAAAGCTATGCGCAGGGCCATCGGCACCCAAACGGCAATTAGCTTTGCTGAAGCTGGTGCGAGTACCATTCTCCTGTCCGACGTTTCCAGAGAAGCCCTGGACCGGCTTCAGAAGCTCTTGGATTCCAAATCATCATATTCAGCTACGTGCTTCCTGTATCAAATCTGCAACGTCTCCAATGACGAGCAAGTAGCGGAGTTACTTGCAAAACTTGATGAGCATGGCGGCCTAGACATCATGGTCAACAACGCCGGCGACTTCCCTACATGTCAGCCGAGGTTGACGGCGGGTTGACCAAGGCAAACCTTTTATCCCGTGATCTATGCCGATCGGATTGCTAACGTTTGCCAGTAATTCGTCACTCCCGAAGGCGAGCCGCATTACATTAGTCTTTCAAGGCCTCGGCTAGAGACCAATTCTAATCTTTAGTGTTCGCCATGCAATCAAGTCTTTCTCGTATGAATAGATTGCGACCCGTGATCTGCTTAAATGTGACTTCGCCTTTGTCGAGCATCGTGCTACAAATAAGGATCACCAATGCTTTGCCCCATGTCTGGTCAAACCGACGTGGAATCAGAATACAGATCAGTATAATTCTTCCTTCCATAAAAATTAAGGGACAATGAGAAAGTAGGGCACCACTAAGCATACTATCCCCATTACGAATATGATAAATATATCATTGGTTCTATGAACACAACACTGTTCAGGTGCTTTGACACAAAGTTCCATCATCTTTCACCACCCAGTTCTCACTCCCGACACAGGTAATACAGTAGAAAACACCGTCAGGATCGTACTTTTGCTTCACCACGCCAAGGCGGTCAAAGTGCACGCCGTAGAAGTCTTCTTTCCAGTGCACACTACCCCAGTCGGCCTCCTTCATGTAAGTGCCCACCGAGGGCGCAAGGTCGCGGTAGACAGGCTCCACCTTTGAGCGGATGTAGGCGAACGGCTCGACGTTATTGATGTAGCTGAAGTCGACCACGTCGCGCTTGAAGATGTCGAGCACAATGGAGCGGTACTAGCCGGGCTGGACGGCGGAGTCGTTGACCTGCAGGCCGTGCGTGGTCTCGAGGCCGTGGTGCACGAGCGTGTGATAAACGGGATTGCCCGGCTCGCCGCCCATGACATCTATGGCGGCGCGGAGACGCTTCTTGTTGCCACTCAGCGCGTGGGTGTCGAGGAATCGGGACGAGAGGGCCGAGATGCCGCCCACGCCTGCATTGGTCCCCGTCTTGTTGGCAAAGTACTTGCCGTAGTCAACATAGCTTGATTTGGTGATGATGACCTGGATGCCGAGTTGGGTTGAGTTGTAAGATAGCACTTTATCCTCGAAAACTGGAAGAGCTTCTGTGACTGTTCGGCTCTTTTCCCGGTGATGGTGAAGGCCTGGTACCAGACGTTGGTGAACTTGTTTTCGTGTAGGCCGTTGGCTGAATTGGCAACCCAGTATCCGTACCCGGCGAATCCTTTCTTGGACAGGATGGGGAAGGAAGAGTACACGACTGTCATGGCATCCAGAAATTTACTGACTGTTCTAGTGCCCTGTGCGCCGAGCACAATGTAAAACAGGTTGACGTTCCGGTTTGGATACGTCTTGACAGTCAGCTGTGTTACGACACCATAGGTGCCGGGCCTGTCAGCCACCGTGTGGGCCTCAGGGTATATGACCCAGGCTCCATCCCATCTTCTCTCACTCACAGGCTAGTACGTACAGGACTTAGCACCCACAACGTTAGCCCTCGGTTATATAGATGATAATTTCCGGAGCACAATACAGCACGATTCTCCCATGTCCTAAACCTAGTGCTATTAACAGGGCCCTCCGCCGCGGATGGCGAAGAAAAGACCTGGGTTGACATCTGGGCTGGCCTCGAAAAGCTCGGCCGATGCAAGGATGATCTTTGCAGACAGAACTTGGTTGCCGCTCATGCCAAAGTTGCGGGTCACGGTGTCAGTCACAATACTCTATGGCCTTCTGATGAAATGTGGAGTTGAGATGCGAACTGTCTGTGTTGTGAAGCTACGAAACGGGAAGATAAACAAGTTGAACAGACGCTAGTCTAACAGAGGAGGTGCCAACAAGCACTCCCTCGAACACCTTCTAGCGTGTTCGCTGCCTCGGGTATGGTGCCCGAGTTCCTAGCATACAGTCACCGGTCATAAATCACGACCGCCAAGTGAATTAGCCTGAACTTCAACATTTACTCTCCAAACTTCAACCCTTTATATTTCAGCCAAATGATGATATTTTTTATTGATTTTTGAAGCTCTGGCTTTGCAGACATTCAGTATTTAGTTTGCCAGCCTCTTGCACGTCTGCAGGCAGCAAGGCGATCTGGCATTGACATGATTAGTTGCCTAATCAGTGATCCTGGGATGCTCCGCCAGCACTCCTTCAAAGCCTCACAAAATCCATCCCACTCCTCTTGAGATCTCTTGTAGTTGTTGTATTGTGGGTAGTGCTTGTACATGCGCTTCTTAAGCCGCCACCAGAGGTGCTCAATTGGGTTGAGGTCTGGTGAATAAGGTGGCCAGTCAATAGGGTTGATTTAGTAGAGTTGGTGAAAGGCTTGTACTGCTCTTGAGGTATGAATACCCACGTTATCCTGCATGAACAGCTGTGAACGGCGCCAATGTGGTAGGAGACCTTTTGTCAAGGCCTCTATGTAACTTTTGCTGGAGTAACCACACTTTAGAGCATTAGGATCTCTATTCAATATGACAAGTGGTGACCGCCAGGGACAACCACATTCATTCAGTGTAAGGGTCACGCAAAGTATGCAGTTACCTGGTAACAAGGTCGAATTGATAGAGAGCTATGGAGGAACACTGACGAGTTTTCAGTGTGCTTTGCTTATTTACTGTAAGGATCTAAACCTAAAAGGTAATAGGCACGACTATATGCACTAGACCACTGGGCCAAAAGGCAGGCACAAGTTGAATGAACAGTATTCAACTTGCATAGTCGATATTTATGCACAATGAGGTGGAACAACTCCACTCTCAGACCCACTTGTGGGTCTCTACATGCGGGCCTAGCCCTCACATGTAGAACTGCATGGGCCTAGCCCATCACATTTACAAGCTAAACAAGAAAGGAATAGACGGATCCCATCCATGTCTAGGCCTAGCCGAGATCTCCAGGGCCTGGCCCATTACATCCAGCCATATACAAGCCCACACCATCTGGGCAGGCTTTCCACCAGTAGGGGTAGGAGATATCATTGCTGGCTTCCACTTCTCCTAAGAGAAACAGAAGCACCATTCCTGATTTTTGCCTGAGCCCTTCTGAAGTGAGCACTCGTCTGAGAACTTAACCGTGCGCCAATGCCAGGGAAAGTTGCGCCAGGCATTATTGAACGCAGAACGCTTGCGTGCATGAACCCGGGTAAGCTTTGGACGCTTTTTGCACCGGAATTTAGTTAGGCCACGTTTCTTGAGTACCCGGTATAATGTAGAGTGACTGGGTGGCTTTGAAGGAGTCCCATCTGGGTAAACAAAGATAGCCTCTTTAGCGAGCTCTGAGTACTCCATCTTTGGAGCAGCGCACACTTTCCGGTAGATGATTTTTTTCTGTGATAGCAATAGAGTAGGTGGCCTGCCTGGCCAAGCCAGGTCTTCTACTGAGCCTGTCGTGTGGTATTTTTGGCAGAGAGCCCAGATGGCCCGGGCACTGCGCCCAAAGGCTGCAGCAACTTCAACGGCGGTGCAACCACCATCCAGCATCCCTATAATCCTATTGCGCTGTTTAATAGTACTATTTGGACCTCTGCGAACATTTTGAGCTATCTCTTGTAACGGTGCACGTCGTTGTGGCATAGTTGTGGGTGGGTGAAGTTGTGGTGTTGTTTTCTTAGTGTGGTGTTTGTGCGGGGTGCGGCCGTGACTTTTGACCTAGAACTGTACCTGCAGCCCGACCTCCATCTTCAATACAACAGTCCACACACTCAACTCAACTGAGGTAACTCAACAACATGCAAAAAGCAGCTGCCAATGGACATGTTGCGCCTGATGTGCAACACGCGCGAATGCAGCAAATTCAGCAGCATTTCCAGCCCTACAGCATAGATTCCTCGTTTCTTCAGGTTAGCAATGTCAAGGACATGGCTCCAGGCCATCAAGATTATCATAATGAGGCGTCGATGCCTCAGATGTTTGCCAACGGTCCCCAATTTCATCCCTATACGCAAGCCACTTGCACCACCGCTCTCAGGCCATGCTATCACAGCAGCATATGGCCGCTCAACAACTGCACCTGGAACGAGCAAGCACAAAACCTCGGCTTCAAAAAATCGCGCATCCACTCACTGCGTGAGCTGCTACCACAACTTTTAGGAACGATCATGCTCAGGGCAGCCCTGCACAAACTGCATAGGAGAATTCGTGGATTGCGTGAGGTGTCAGCCACGGCACTTTATGGCCTTCTAGGTGTTTATGCCCGAGTTATGTTTGCTACCTACGGTATGTTCGCTGCCTCAGGTATGTTCGCTGCATCAGGTATGTTTGCTACCTACGGTGCTCGACAGCCTTCCAGGTGTTTGTACCTGAGGTTCGGGTGCCGGAGTTCACAGCATATATAGAGCTCTCACTCCCACAGTCAATACATCACGCGTTTCCCCATATTTCATACCTGATCCTACTGACATGAGGCTGCGCTGCTTCAATTTTACCGCTGGTACCCAAGGGCATCAAGTGCCCTCGTGTGCATGAAGGCGATGAGCGGTACTTCAAAGACGTTACCTTGTAATATATACCTTCAAGCTACAGCAGCAAGAAGGTCGGCCTTTTTGTTGCTTACAGAAGATGCCCACCCTACCAGACTTGTCAGCAAACAAGTTGATCTACAGTTTAAATACTTAGATAGGAAATCCCGGACGGAAACTAGCTTTTTTAGGTATTCAAACTGTAGATCAACTTGTTTGTTGACAAGTCTGCACCCTACCGATCCGACAAAGCCACTTTCGCGACCTAATCGTGTGGGCAAGAATTCGCAGGCGCGTGTCGCACCGAGTCTGAAGCAGAAGATATAGGATGCGCTGCCGGTGGATGAGCAGTGGTCTTCTGGCAAGGCCATTGAGTGAGGGAGTGACTTGGGAAACGTTGTTATCATGGGGGAGGGGGAGGATGCTTACTTGCAGTTGCTCAAGGAGCCGGGCATACCACAATGGTGACGGTGGCACGGGAGTTGCGAGTTGAATGTTCAGCGCGGTTGTCCTTTACTATGGGTTTGCTTGTTTCGGATCTCGTCACACGTCCGTTGACATATCATGCGTTCTTTCCTTTTGCATTTTCTATCCCGCTTTTCTAGCGAGCAAGCGGCTACAAGTGTTTTCAGTTCATTAGCCATTACGACGCTCTGTTTGCGAGTAGGAGAGCACGACTATTATCATACATTGCCGGTACACCATTGGCGCTACGAAAAGGAATAACTTCACATTCTTATCCA
>ML976137.1:0-48842 GCA_010015635.1 Clathrospora elynae | reverse complement strand
ATCTCCATCTCCATCTCCATCTCCATCTCCATCTCCATCTCCATCTCCATCTCCATCTCCATCTCCATCTCCATCTCCATCTTCATCTCCATCTCCATCTCCATCTCCATCTCCATCTCCATCTCCATCTTCTCCGCTATATATGTCATAACCACTCCACTTCAGATCATCGTTGCCGGTTTGCCGCGCGATTATCTGGCGTGCGTAGGTCCGCCGTCAGCTCTTACGGGCCCTGTTTGCCTGACATCCTCACTCGATCCCAACTGCAGGGTGCCGTCTCGGTTGGTGTCGTGCTCGCAGGTCATCCTTTTCATTGAACTTTCTATCATTGCCGAAAAGACTTGAGTCGAAATTGGAAGGGGGGGGGGGTTTTTTAATCATTTACATTGGACTATCTATTACTAGCATAAATACAATGAAGCTCATGCAGCCCTAGGGCTATGGAGCGCTGCGCTTCCCTTACTAAACCCTCTTTGCTAGGGCTCTCAAGCTTGGTGCTACAGCAGCAGTCTTCCACCTGCAGTGTGCGCCAGTAGACCAAAGGAGAGCATTGAGTCCCTACCCCTTGTCTTGCGCCTTTTGCCTTATCCTTTCCTTGCTCTTGTCTTTGGTTTGTTGTTAAATTGGAAGTTTGAAGTTCACATATTGTTACATTATAAATCCGCACCAAGCGAGGCCGTCATCGATAACCAAGTGCTCGGTAAAGTTGGAAACGAGGATCCGAAGTGAAGCCGTGCAGCATATACGCAAGGGAGATGGTGGTTCGGTGCTGGTATTGAGGGGAACTGATGAGGTCGATAGTTCCGGGTAATCCCGAGTACTCGCACCATATCTGAAGTCTTTCGTCAGACGAATCTTTCTGTCTTATCGAGTTAACGAGACGAAGAAGGCCATGTCACTTGAGCAATGACAAAACACGACGAAGTGTCTTGGGGGTGCGCGACGTGAGCTGATGGATTGATCAATGCTGACGTCGGTGGTGTGCGCTATCATCTATGCAGCTTAGCTTATCGGGAATTTCCAGGGTTCAAGCTTCCCCCCACCCCACACCTGCCAACCAAGCTCTGCTTGGCCGTAAGCTTGCATATCTTCTTCCTTTTACTGTTTCTCAAATCACAGAATCGTCCCTTCGCGCGAAGCGCACACAACGGGCCTACCCAAGCCGATTTGCCGCATGAGGGACGGCCTAGGCGCCAGATGCATGTTCTCCCATGCACTAAGGTGCGACTATGTTATCGCCGGCTATGACGAATTGCTCCCTAGGCAAGGATTAAGCGACGGCCGGCGCGCATACAAAAAGTCTCTTACTGGCGCAGTTGTCGGAGAAGAGTTCCTCGTTGATTTTCGCAAAGCTCTCGTGGTCAATCTGCCTTGCGATGGCCTCGAACGAACCCGGCCTTGCGCCTCTCAGTGCGCCTGCTGAGGATCCCATCAAAGGCGCTATTGGCGTTCCCGTTGACGCCGACATTCCAGTCGCACCGGATCAGTTCGACGAGAGATACGAAACAACAAAATGGGAGATTTGGGCGTATTACTGGTACGCGCCTGCCATTTTTATCCTTACTAATAACTCCGAACACCATCACCACCCAATCACCTTTGGATCCCTCTAATATTGTCGTGTCTGCAGCTACTATGTCGGCGACAACGGACTCTCACTATTCAACTTCGGTCCCACGGCCTTTCAGAACCTTATGTACGAGGCTGCCGGCGATTCCGAAATCTTGCGTTTCATGGGCAGAGACAGAAAAATCAATAGCATCGTGCTCCTGTCCAACGGCTTGAGCTTCGCTATTCAATGTGTTGTCTTCCTGATTTTGGGTGCCTTTGCGGATTTCGGCACATGGCGCCCCAACATTCTAATTGGACTCTCGATCTTCGCTTTTGGTATTGGCTTTGGCTGGTTAGGCGTGCACACCGAAGATAAATGGCATGCTGGTGTAGGCCTTTATATCGTCGGACTGATCGCATATCAAACAACCATCACATTCTGGACTGCTGCGTTCCCGGGCCTGGCGAGGAATACGAAGGATCTGCGCGTCAAAGCCGAAGAGTTTGCCGAAGGACGAATCACCCGCGCAGAGTACGACTTTGCCGACATGATGAAGAGAAACGAGCTCTCCAACACCGCCTTTTACGTCCAATCCGTCTTCGAGATCCTTATCTTAGCCGTCATCGTTGGCATCATGTTTGGCCTGCGCGTCAACGACAGCGCGGAGAACAACAACTGGGGTCTCTCTGTGCTCATCGCCTTCGCAACCGGCGTCTGGATTCTATGCGCTATTCCCTGGTTCATCATGGAGAAGAGACGGCCTGGCCAGGACCCTGGAAGAGCGAACATTGTGCTTGCAGGCCTGAAGCAGCTCGGCTACGCCATGCGACAGATCTGGCAACTGCGTCAAAGCCTGGCATATCTGGTCGGCTACTTTCTGCTCGGCGACAGCCTCAACACCACGGTCACAGTCATCGGAACCCTGCAGAACGAGATCGTCTCGTACAACAGTCTGCAACTCACTTACCTACTGATCGTTGGTATCGCTGCCCAGGCCGTCGGCATAGGCGCTTTTTGGCGTATCCAGAAGTACTACGGACTCTCCACAAAGACCATGTTTATGGTCGTCGCCGTCTGCATTGTTTTGCTCGACGGCTGGGGCATGATCGGCATCTGGACGCAGTCATTTGGTTTCCACAAGCGCTGGGAAGTCTGGGTATACCAAGTATTTTACGGTCTGCTAGTCTGCCCGTGGTACAGCTATTCGCAGACCATGATCAGCGAAGTGACGCCCCGCGGCAAAGAGTTCCTGTTCTTCAGCTTGTTCTCGATTGTGGGAAAGACAAGCGCGTTCATCGGGCCCTTAGTGAGTAGTGCCATCATCGATGATACGGGGAACAACAGCAGTCCGTTTTATTTCCTGTTCGCGTTGAGCGCGGTTAGTTGCGCGTGGCTATTCTTCTTTGTCGACGTCGGGAAGAGTAGGATTGAGCAGGAAGAGTTCTTGGAGAAGGAGAAGAACTCCAAGATGGAGGACGAGAGCATGAGGAGTCTTACCTAGCATGGCGATTGGGAAGAGATGCAACTAGAAGGCATGATCATTGCGACGATGACCGTACATGGAAAGACACGCAACAATTCTTCCTCAAGTCTCGCCATCAAGGCAAGTGTTCAATGAAAGTGGCTGCTCTTACGGCAGTCATATTCGGCTGGGTCCGCAGCATTAAACATCCCATGCACTTCCCCAAGAGGTATCGCAGCTCCGAAGGACCTCATACTTCTGCAATCGCAGAACTGGTACCAGCATGAACGCGCTCGTCCTTTACGTCATTCTCATGCATAATCAAGTCGAGCTCCGGATTATCGGATCTTGGTGATTTAACGCGTACCCTGCTTATAGAACTGGCTCTTCTCCCCAATAATGTCCCAGTAAGATCGGTCCTCTTCGCTGTAGGCGTGTGCTTCTTCTTCAAGGCGATCTTCGAGGTTCGCGTTTTTTCGTCTGGAGCTTCTCGTGGGCGCCTTGGAGCTGAGCGTGATCGACCTTAAGCATTTTCTGATCGGCCTCGCTGAAGCTCTGAAGATACGCGATGCGCTCATCTCCGGAGAGGTCGGAAGTGTTGTCAAATGTGGTGACGGAACTGGAGGGATACATGATGGCTTTGTAGGTCTCCACAAGGTCAGTCAGTTTCGCGATAGTAGAACTGCGCACATACCGTATCTTTTGGTGATCGTGCAAGAGTTGAGTGTAGAAGTATGTGTAGGAGTTGAGAAGTTGTTCTGATCAGGGAAGGTCGTGTCGAAAGTTGAGTGTGATTATCGTGCGCGCTTGAGTTTTGTCTTGCAGTGGAGGCGGGAGAGCAGGTACTATTGTCTGGTGTAGTCGAGTGGAGGGTCACAAGGGCTCGAGAAGGTTATATACTTTGCAGAGGGAGGCCGTTGAGGCAGCTAGGAGACACGGAATACTTGATAGGTGGAACATGCAATGCGACACCTGTTCGTTAGGTACGTTCCGATATCCACTCTTTCCCTCGGTGCCCTCAATTCCAACAGCGTACCGCACACCTGGCTAACTCGTTGTACACACTCTCCAAGCTAGTGGCTCTTCTTCTTCGACACCGTAGCACCTTACAGCCTTAGCCCTCTTCCGCCACCAATTTCCTCTCTTCCTTCTCTCACTTCTGCATCCTGACCCCCCTCTAGCAATTTCCACGCCTCGCCCTAGACTTCCTCTTCGTCACACCAGCGCCTTCGGTTCTAGGCGCGTGCTGCGGAACACCCAGAGCCTCGCGCAGCGTTTCCATTGCCTGATCGCGCACCTTCTCATCGCCTCGAACACACGAGATTCTCCCGAAAAGACAGGGTGCGTAGCGAATTCCGTTGCCGCAGACAGTGAGATGTTAGCCTGGTTCGAGGGCGATGCCAAACGTGGCGAATGTTGTGGAAGAAAGTGAGCTATCTGGTGTCAGATGGGTTTGTCAAAAGTGCCAGTCACGGTGCACCATGGTACCCCATAATTGTCAGACACGGTGCTCCATAGTACTCTATAGCGTTCTACGGCCTTCTAGATGTTTGTACCCGAGGTTTGTTTGTGCATCAGGTATGTTTGCTACCTACGGTATGTTTGCCACCTATGATATAATTGCCATCTACGGTGCTTGTACCTGAGATTTTGGTGCCCGAGTTCCCAGCATATATAGAGGCCTCACTCCCATAGTCAATACAGAACTCATTCCCCTATTTTCTCCACATGGTCCTATTGACAAAATTCGTGGCAGTAAATTATGGTACTCTAGTCTCAAACGCCTTCACAGGCGCCCTGAGTGATACAGAACAGGGTGAGTTATACTCCCCACAAGTACTACCAGTAACGATACTCTTCCCTGGCATGCGAGCAAAGGAAGTACACCTGGTACTGCACGGCAAGTTCGATGCCTATAACCTCCACAAGCTCCGACCTGCAGTTGGCGAGTGTATGCAGCATGGAGCTAGCGAGGACTAAACCTAGTGTCAATGGGACCAAGTCGAGAACATGAGGGAAAAGCGTGATGTGTTGACTATCGGAGTGAGAGCTCTATATATGCTGGGAACTCCGGGAACCCGAACCTCAGGTACAAACGCCTGGAAGGTTGTCAAGCACTGTAGGTAGCAAACATACCGGAGACAGCGAACATACCGTAGGCGGCAGACCTCCCGTAGGTAGCAAACATACCTCGGGTACATACATACCTTGGGCACAGAACCCAGAAGGTCATGGGGCTTCATAGGGTACCATGGAGCACCTTGGCTGACAAATAGCGCTGCTGTTGACATTCCGTTTTTACCACCGGATTTCCCATCGCTACCGATACAGTCACATTCGCATTCCTATTCTTATCGTATGCATCTGAATTAAATAGGATATTCCAGATACTATCCGTAGCAAACTTGGTAGGTATGGTCGCATCGACTTTCGAGTTGAACCTGGAACTAGTGATCGTCTCTTCAGGATCTACCGTGGACGGAAAACGCAAGACGCGCATATCTGGTCTATCTCTATCATTCATCATATAAGACCTTTCATATCGAGCATCATCTGGCAAAAGATCGAAGTGGTATTTGTAAATAGGACCAAGTCGGGAACATGAGAGAGAAGCGTAATGTATTGACTATGAGGGATAGGAGATATATACACTAGGGTACTAGAGTACTTCGGGTACATATATCCCTCGGGGATCGGCATACCTCGGGGATCGACGTACACCAGGAATGGACGTACCTCGGGGATCGGCATACCTCAGGGATAGGACTCAGAGGGACATGGGGCATCATGGGGTACCATAGAGCACCGTGTCCGACAGTATTCGTCGTGCCAGGGCGTGAGATTGTACATTGGAAAGTCTCTGCGTGGACGTCAGCCCCGGAAAATGCAACTGGATTCAAGCACTTACAAATCGAGCCCGTTGGCCCGGTTTGCGTGCGAAGGGAATAAGGTTTGAATCGAATTGTTGGCGTACATTGTGACTATTCAAAGGACATGAGGGCATCCAGGACGTGGGATCATGAGAATGGCCCAACAAGTGCCATCAGAGCAAGCAAAGTAAATAGCGCCACGACGAACACTGCTTTACGCTATCCTCGAAATTTGGAATACATCACAATGGAAACAAAGTCCAGTGACCACCAGACTTGTCAACAATCAATTAAGTGGGGCTTGCAAGAGGAAGATTGATTTGATTGATTACCTATTCAGACCTAGCATTTGCCTAAATAGGCTTAAATACTACCTTGTTAGGTTAGCGCCTCCTCTCTGACGGGCAGATTGACTTGATTGTTGACAAGTCTGGTGACCACAGATATGATAATTGCTTCACCTGCACAGCGCCAGACAGTGCGCCTAAAGGCACAAAGCTGCGGGCAGGTTCAGTGCGGATGATGCAGAGAACGACTTCCACAATCGACACCTGCATCAGCAACTCATGGAATTTGGCTACGAACTGCAAGGTGGTTGAGTTTTTTCATGTGTAACCGACCCAGTATTGCGTCCAACGTAGGATTAGAAGTGTTATCGCCCTGCCCAGAGGAATTAGATGAAGTAAACTGTGCAGAGCTGCTATCCTTCGGCTTTGATACATTGCAATTTTGCGACATTCTGTATGCGATTTCCAGCTGGTGAAACGACCGAAAACCAACCCAAGGGGTTATAGCCGTATGTAAGCCCGGGACACTACTATGTCATGCGGCTATACCACGGACTAATCAGTCCACTATTCATATACTTAAGTCCGCATCTCAGACATGACCTTTTCTTCCGCCCAACTCCTTACACCGTAATTGTCGCAGCCAATCACGCAACCTTAAGTCGGCGAAATATTTTCCTGAAGGCATCGTCTTGGTGCTGTTTATTAAGCCGCTGACTTCACAGGCGTCTGATGGCCGTGTGAAGCAAAGGGCGACATTTCAATCCACGACGGAGGGACAAGCCTGAGATGCAGCCCTTTAGCCAAGCCTTGCTATTAATAAACGTTCTTGCGTGTAGTGGGAGGCCTGAAACTGCAGCCGCTGGTAAAAGCCAAATGATGAGCGGAACGCAGTAGGACGCGGCGGGGTGCAGCACCTTTGCTACGTTGGCACGAAAGAGATAGTCGCTGACGGTCTCACAAAGCTATTGGACCAGATGGCTCACCAACGCTTTCTCGACCACATTGGTTTACACAAGCCCAGTATTCACCTAGGACCTAAGGTTTAGGGGATGAAAAGGTAACTAACAGGCAATTATCTTTCACTATGGCATGTAAGCAGGGGCTTTTTTGCTTCACTCTCCTTCCGCACTCGGTGAGGGTGTGTGTTTGGGGTGAGTGACCACTGGCGTTACCCCAGCAAGCGTGCACCTCGTGTCCTCATATCCGAGTTTCCATAGCATATACACATACTGTGGGAATAGCCAAAGGCTGGCTACGACCGGATGCGTGTTCCCCCGCCTTGGGCAGGGAACCGCAATGGAGCTGGGATATCACGATAGAACTGCAAGGAGCTTCGATGGAGCTCGGCTGTAAGCCGGCTGCCATCATGGCTACTTGGCTGCGATTCCAAGGAGGACCGGATGGGATAAGAACCCCTCTCCGGCCCTCCGATAGATAGATAGATAGATATCAACCACAATACAATCGTACAGTCAGTTCTTTGTTTTCAGCACTAGTGCTACGGCCTATCCAACACATACAAGTTTTGCCGAATATCCTCCAACCTCATCTCTTGGATTCGCCCGCTCGCATGGGATCTACGTTACTGTTGATTATTTGTACATTTTTGGCTGCATGGCGTAGCGGAGTGTAGACCTGCGTCCTGACAGCCGCCGCAAAATTGGAGCTAAGCTGCTTACAGCCTTTCAGTCTATACGATTGAGGGTGCAAAAAGGCTTCATAATATCAAAGGAGACAACCAATGCCTATAACGATGAGGAAATGGAGAGCAAGTTTGGGGTGGAGCGTTGGGACGAGTCGCCCAGTAACTACACCAGACTTGTCTATATAAGACATCCAATCCGGCAATCCTCCATATATCTGAAATCAATTCGACCCAAAACCTTCACCTTAAGCAATCCAATCAAGCCTAAGCTTCGCGGTTGCCCAATCTAGCCAAGCCGGAGGCTGGGGATTGATTGGATTGATTATTGACAACTGTGTCGACAATCTCAAACGACACGTTCCCTCTTTCTTCGGACCACCTTTTAAGCTATTTAGCGAGTGGGCTACTCGCGTTCGAACTGACTTTACGAAAAAGTCAGCCACCACCTACAAGAGCGATCATGGACCTCAGTCCCCCCAGCCAACTTCGATGAGGTTCTAGTCAGGATTGCCGAGCTCAAGCAAAAGAATAAAGAAGAGACGACACCGCGCAAGACCGCCGATCAGGAGTATTTCGCGTACACAACATACACCGATCCCAAGTTTGAGAGGTTCGATGAGCTCAAAGCCGAATAAAACGAATTGGAGCACTACGTCGGCAGAATGCTGGTGCCTCGCACAGACGGTGGCGCATCAAAAGAAAGAGTAAGAACTCAACAGCGTCCATGACGAATTGGATAGCCTCACACTGAAAGTCGATGGCATGAAGCTAGCACGTTCTAAAGATGGAAACGGAGAAGCCGAGAACCTCAAAGACGCTTCAAGAGCCATGGAAAACAGCAGCAAGTATTCTCTTACTTTACCCTGCCCAGACTGGCACACTGGTTAATGGTGCAGAAACGGCGGTGTCGGCTTCCCCTGCCCCAAAGGTCGCCGTCTCCACTCGGAGAGGGGCACCGGCCAGCATGCAAGCTTCACTGCAACGAAACGTACGTACTAAGACACCATGGACAAGGTGCCTGCGCGGGCGGATCCCCCCGGCTTGTATCGTCACTGGGTACCCGCGATTGAGCGGGTGCCGGGCTCGCTGGGAGTTATGCGTTTTGAAACGCTCAGGATGCGCTTCCTACCCAATGCGGGAAGCAAGGCGTCAGTCAGTTCGCGGTGAACCGTGTATCAGATTTTGCCTGATGAGCAAGCACATGATAGCTGTCTGATCATGAAGGGCGGAATACTTTCGACGATTTCTGCATGCTAGTCAATTGATAGATCCATGAATCAGCATGTCTGAACTTTTCTCCAACAACTGCTTGTTACGTGCTACACATACATAGCTTGCGAGTTTCTAATCCTACCTATCCGTTGTTGCTGTGATACTCACAGTCCATGCATGAAGATTCGAATCCCATCTTGTCTGCAAATGCTTTCGCTGCTGCACTACTCTGGATGCTATTTACTACAGCAATACCTCTTGTTTAGATCGTTGTAATCATTTCCAACTTATCTCGCTTTAGGACCTGTGCTACTTCGTCATCCTCTCTTTACAAACTCCCAATCGTGTAAACTCTTAAAGAAGATAATTATCCCCTTTAGCACTCACCACCTCCTACTACATCCCCTTAAACTCTAAGTCCTTTCATCTGTCCCCATCCTTCTTCGCATTCGCCTTCTTCTCTGCATTAACCACACCATACCACCCTCCCATCTCACACCCTTTCCCCCACTCCCTAACAAATCCCTCATCTCCACCTGCCCAGGAACCTTGAACTCTCTTGCCATCACGCCCACAATCTCTCTCCCCGTCTCCTCCTCTCCCTTCATAACAATACCAAGCCCCATCTCAACACCTCCCCCAAACCGCTCTTAAGAGGCCTCAAAGCCCAACCCACCCTCCAGACAATCTCGATCCCCCATCCCCACCAGCCCAGCCACAAAATTCCTCTACCACTTATCCGCAAACCCACACTCCCACTTCCTCACCTCCAGGTCCAGCATCACGTTGTCAGTTGCTCACCTCGGTTATGCGAGGGAGGGAGAAAGCTTGAATCTATTAACAACAGGCGCGAAGGCGAGGAGCTGGGGAAGTATTTTATCAAGCCAGGTGGCTTGTCGCCACTGTTTGGATGCGTGTGGCGCTGGATGTGTTAAAGAGCTTGGATTTCCTTTGCCATGTTCTGTCGACGCATGGCCCTGTGTGGGACTTCAACGACGACGACGACGACGACAACCTTCAGGCTGCGCTGCGCATCTTTGGTGTCCTTCTTCGCCGCAGTAGATGGTGCTGCGATGCAGAAGATGGCACTGTCCGTGGTACCTGAGCCAGCTTGGGCAACGGGCATGTACTTCTTGCCCGTCAGTTCGTAAACCATGCCAGAGGCTAGATCCGAGTCGTCGGTCTCGGTTGGGTTGGATGAGTTGTAGGAACGCTCGTTGGCGGCGTTGACTGTTGATACACTAGAGGGCTGAAGTTGACCGCGGGTCATCATGAGTTGTGCGGGTGGTGTCGGCCACGGTGCTCCATGGTACCCCATGATGCTCCATGACCTTCTGAGTTCTACCCCCAAGGTATGTATGTATGTACCCGAGGGACCTTTGTAACCTAGTACCCTAGTGTATATAGATCTCCCATACCCGATAGCCAGTACATCACGCATTTCCCCATATTCCATACCTGGTCCTATTGACAGGTGAAAGTGCTGATGGCTAAGGTGGGAGAGGAGTAAAATGTAGACAGCAGTGAAGGAGTGAGACAGCGCAAGACCGTGCCTATCGCCGCGCTGCGTTTTGATGGAAGAGCGCCTATAAACCTTGTGAATGGGCAAAGGACCGCGAGGCGCCGCTGCACCTTGTTGATGACCCGTCACTACATGATACATAGTGAAAGAGACAAATGGTCTTAGAGGGACAGAGCTAATCTAGAAGACTTGGGAGACATGAAAATGAGGGCTCGATAACTACTATTTTCAAAAAAAACTCCATGTCATCAATATCGCACAAATATTCAGTGTCCTTCGATGCTGAATCCTCCGCTCTTAGACGCATAGCACCATTAGTAATTGCATTCCTCGTAGTTAGCACAAGGCACGATTGTGGCAAGTATTATCGACATTGCCTAAGGTTCCTTCTTGAAAAAAGTGACTGCAAAACCATATCTCCTCATATCCTGTGTCGAGTCAGGGACTGATCAGGTTGCTACCTTGGCACCGCTACTGTTCTGTGATGGCAACACCGATCCTGTAATTTTCCGGAAGCTCTGGAGCTTCCTCTTCTCTTTTGCAGAATAACGACAAATTGTCCTCGGTACCATTGGGCTGCGCTCTGTAGTCAACAGCCCCCCGTATACTTCAGGGAGACTTACCCGATGACGGTGCGCTCGAAGGCAGCCCGAGACTCTCGTGTCGAAGACGCACCAGTGTTGCATGGCATTGGCGACTACATTGAGTTTGAGGTTGATAGCCAGCAGATTGTAATTAGCCAGGTGGGTCGTGTAGGTAGCCGAGTAGCCGAGTAGCCTTGATGCGAGCTATGAGCGTAAGCCCTCCGCTGGCTTGATCGACGTCCTCACGGAAACGTGGGGTCGAACTCCGTGCTATCCATCCCCCAAATCTCAACGTGCCTCACACTATCCCTACTCACCAACTCCACTCTCCTAATCGGCCCCGCTCTTTTCGCATTCATGCTATTCTCCTGGCCCTCAGGTATCTTGTTCCTCCCTTTGGGCGGGAAGTATACACCGCCCAGCTTGAACACCATATCATCGCCCAAGCCCAAATACTTCAGATTCTTATACTCTGGCCGCCAGGACTCGGTCGCGAGGGCAAAGACGTGCATTTCAGGATCCATCGAATCCATTTTGTCACAGAATTCGGAGTTGGGACGGATCAGGAAGCGGATGGCCCAGAGTTTGGGCATTAGGGCGACTATTTGACGCATGGATTCGAGAGGTGGGACTAGGCACGAGAAGCCTAGCTGTTCGAGGTCGGGGCAGGATTGACAGAGTTTGAATAATGCGTCGTCGGAGAGTTGCCAGCGGTCTGAGAGGAGAAGGTTACGCATTGTGTGGTGCTTCGTTTGGATGATGGCGAGATACTCGCCTCCTGCGTCACGACATTGCTGATCCGCACCGCTGGGTGTGCCGTTCGCGTTCATTGTACCATCGTTCATGCCGGACGTTGTAGTCGATGAGGAAACGGGCGACACAACAGTGCTGTCAGGATTCCATGCTACCTTGCCCTGCCTGTTGCTGATAAAGTACAAGCGTTCCAAGCCCGTGAGCCTACTCATCACCATCGTACCATCCTTCTCCGCGTTATCTGTACGCAGCATCGTCAGGTTCTTGGGGGTGGGGCGGTTGTTGTGAACTTTCCAGGAATTGTCGAGGAAGGCAGTTATTGGGTCAGAGGAGCCCATGGAGTTTATCATAGTCATCTCGGTCATGGTGGTGGGGTCAATTACGTCGTTCAGCTCGTCACTAGAGAAGCGCGTGTAGAGGTTGTACATAGCCAATCGCTTGAGCGGAATCGCGTATCTCGCAGTAATGCACCGGCTGAATATGGGCAGCAAGCTGACCGATTCTTCCCCGCTGGCGCGCATACGTGGGCTCCAGTGCAGCTTGAGGTTTTCAAGTTTCTTCGAACCCAGCAACAGCGATGATATGTCATCCGGATAGCACAGCGGATCAATGTCGTAGATGACCAGCGTTTGGAGGTTCGGAAGAGGTGGGATAATAGTAGTGGGGCGCGGTATCCGTCTGGTCTGGCAGCGAATGGTGAGCGAAGTCAGAGACGACCTGCCTTCCAGGCCTTGGTACACGGTATGGAGTGGTGGTGTATTTAACTGCCAGCTACGCGCGTCAGCGATGTATCTCGAGAGCCTAGCCTCGAACCTACCTAAACGCTTTCAAGCACTTCATCTTGTCCAGGGCCGCCCGGATGACAATCTGCATCACCATACTGTTGTCCGGCACCCGTCCTTGTTTGTAGTCGTCGATGTCATGCTCTCGCCATTCGCCTATGACGCAGAAATTTTGTATATAGTCTGTGAAGTTTCGTGAGACAAGGGTGTTGAGCCCCATGGCGAACGGACTGCCGTTGCCATAGCCTTCGGGTCTGCCATCGACGTATCGTATTTCCGAGTAGGACCGTAGCGTGACTCTCTCATACAGGCGCGGGAGGGTCATGTAATATAAAAGACGTGAAGTGCGCGTAATGCGCGCGAGGTCACCGGCATCGTCAAGCTGTAATTGCTGTCAGCACTCGCAATGAGGTCACTGATGGCGCATGTCCGGTTGCATTGCACAACCGCGCGACAAACGGAACGTACATATGTGAGGATTAGATGTACCAGATGCAAGGGCAGCTCCTTTGCCTGCGCAGCATTTGGATGCGATCGTGCCGGGCTTGTGAACCACGAATGTACGGGAGCTGTGATGGGTCCATCGGGCGGAAGTCTGCTAGTCGCGTCCGCTGAAGCGTGCGGGCATCTTAAATTATGAAGCGTGTCTGGCATGGGCGGCTACACGACGGCAACACATAGATGAGACAAGGACGAAGGGTGTTGTTATCATAGTAGACTGCGTCGCGTGCTGGTGTACATATCTCTTGTCATCTACAAGTCTCTGGGCGAGCTTCGCGCCTAGGTCGGTGTGTGGAATCAGCAAGCCCGGATCGGACCGCCAAGAAGCCCACCTCCGCCGGATTGGTCCGGCAGGCACATGTACCATGATTTGCGTCCAGCATGTTGTGACACTAGCCATGTTGGAGTAGATTGACGAGTGCAGCCTCAAATCAGATGTCTTCGTATACGACATACGATGCTTACGCTAACATCTTCCGGACGATCCGACAGCCTCCCTTCCTTCTATCGACATCACGAGTCAAGTTCTTTCGACCACACAAGTCGCAAAGAGCCTGCCCGCATCTCATGCCCACGAATCCCACTGTGGGGGCATCTCGTCTCCTTAGGTATACCAAGCGTTATGTCGGCTACTTCCAAATCCTCTCCGGTATGACAACCAATACCATAGTTACGTTCTCTCGCTCATCCAGGCCTGAAGAACCAAGGCTGTTTGCCTCCATACTTGTCTCCAGGAAAGCGATAGGGTACCTCGGCAGTACCTTCAAACACGGCCATCGGCGGGACTTCACCCTCACCCAGCTTCAAATGCTCAAGCTTCCCATCAGACACCGGCATAACGACACCACACTCCCAATTCCTAATGTTCAGACTCCCCATCTTCCCGCTCTTCAGCACTTTCTGACCGCCCCACGCCGACTCTGAGATGTTTGCTGATCCAACGTACACCCAGGCAAACGGCTTGCCGTCTTTCTTGCGACCGCGTGCAAAGAGTAGCTTGTTGTGTGATAGCATGCCTCGGCGAGTAGAGTCGTAGTCTCGGAGACATTCTTTCGGGAATGTGGATGCATTGTAGTATTGCTTCGTCAAGGAGATGATGCCGCCGCATTCTGGACCTCCGATGCTCTTCTCGACAGTCTCGTTCGTTGGGAAGTAGATGCGAATGTGATTCCGCAGATTTGGGGTTGGCGTGTTGGTAATGGATGACTCTCCGCATGCCGCAAGGTAGATGCGCCGCAGTAAGGTGTCGTTGATAGCACCGAGGGAAGACGCTGCATAGTCGAGCTCGATGTCTTTGACGCTGTCTAGCCGCAGATCTCGTATAGCCTGTGTGAGACCTGATAGGCCTGTGGGATGTTCAGGTTCGGTCTTGTGTGAGCCGCCACTGTAATGCGTTAGTTGGAGGTTCCTCATTGTGACAAAGAGCACTTACATAGAGTGGACGAACGCAAGATGGACTGTCTGCGAGAAGTCAAACTTTAGAAGGCCATCAATGACTTTCTGTTCAACCTTCTGTTGTTCCAGAAAGTATACAAGCTCCCGTCCAAAAGGTGTCAAGTCCTCTGATTTGGCGACACTGCCATCACCCCTTCGCGGGAGATCAATCAAGAACACTGAGTTCTCCATGACGCCAGGCTGCCAGTTGTTTTCAACCTCTCCCCAATCAATCGGCGTCATGTTCGCAGTCGGTACTGCAATCCTCAACTTCTTGTTGCCAAACAAGAGCATGAACTTGCTGTGCATGCAGTGAACAATGCCGTTAAGGGGCGGAAAGTGAATCTTCAAATTTGGAACGCCGCTCTCCTTCATGTCTTGGAGATATCTCTTCTGAACATCCCCACCTTTGACGTTCATGAGCCAAACTTGCTTGACCTTGACCGGATCAAGCTTCTTGTACAGCCAGTTGGAATCCCACATGAAGGAGCTGATAACTGCGACATTGACATCGGATGCCTCCAGGAGTTCGTCGATAGTGATGTCGTCGGTCCGCGGATACTTTGTCGCAAACGTGCGTTTGATGGCCCCCTTTGAATATTGCAATGTCGGACGTTCAGACGATTTCGACAACGTTGATCTCGCGGCCTGTTTCGAAGGCTCCTCGGGTGATGGATCCCGCTTTCGTTTGCCAAGCCTGGCTAGACGTTCCTGTTCCATGGCTTTGCGATCGATCCCCTTAAAGAATGCAGCTGTACTGGTAGTGGTCGCAACATCCGGCTGCAAGGCGTCTGATTTGGCGCTCTCTTGTTGTGAAAGAGCAATCGCTCGCCGGAGATGTTCATCCTCATCATCGCTGACGGAGGTTAGGTCGATAACCTCGTTACTTGCAGTGGGTGGAATCTGCTGTAGCGACATGGCCATTGCCAGCTTGAGGTCTTCGTCGTCCGAAGTCGACATGGCGCGTTTACAGACCAAAACAAGAGGGTGTATGTTGAGAGGGATGCAAGTGGCAAGTGCCTGGGCACGCGCAACGCGCTTTCACGTTAGCACGTGGCGCGGTCTTGGCATATCATCGGACCTCGGAATTCTCTCACGACTAGAAGCACGTATGTGGGTATAAGATTACAGGCACACAGCGGCGCTGAGAAGCTTGAATGACTTCGCAGTTTTATTGGCAATGTAAGTAGAAAATCATGATGGTGTGAAACTACGGGCCTGAGATACCTTCCGCTTGGACACAGCTCTCTCATCGATCCTTGCTTGCCATTGCCGCTCCCGTCCGTTGGACACCGCAGAGCACGATGAGATAGCCCAAGTCAGCCAACACCCAAGTGACCATCATGAGAACCACAATGGGATTCGTATAGTAGCCATGCGCCTCTGGCCACACCCACCAGCAGTACCCATAATTCAGATTCAAGCCGGAGAGACTGCCTACAAACCTCGTTGTCCAGATGCTGTATGATGAGCCGCGACTGCTTCCTCTGACCATAATCTGTGCCAGCGACATCACGCTCAGTACCACCTGCGCGACCAGCGCGGTCCAGAAGCCCAGCTCATTGGTATCAATGCCCACGACGCCCTTGTATGCCTTCCCCGCCTTCGGATTGACCGGATTCTCCACATCAAGCCACCAGACGCTCACAGCATACAGCGCGACACACCACCAAGCCAGCATGCCCGTGAATATCTTGCCAATGTTCCTGCCGACGGCCGGCGCATGTCTCCATTCGTTCGCGCCGTACCGCACAGTCGTGTAGACGAGTCCGACATCGATGAGCATCCATATCGTGAAGATGACCTGCTCCCGGACCTCGACAGCAACGTATAGGGCGAACACGATTTCCCAGCCGAAGTTGAAGGCGAGCGAGAAGAGCGGCATGGCGTATGTGCGGTCTCGGATCGATTGGCGGGCCATGAGTAGGTAGCAGATTGTGTATCCGAGGCCGCCAATGCCGAGGAGGACATCGTTGACGTTGCGGAGGGAGGCTTCGACGTGCACAGGGAGAGCGTCATGAGGGGTCATCGTAATGTCTGGTGAGTGCGTGAAAGAGCAGGTGCGTGTAACGGCTGAGGAAGGAACGTTAGCAAGACGGGCATGTTCAGCATCAGCTCGCTATTACGCGTAAGCATCGAGCGGCAGTGACGAGATTGGGCATACAACGCGAGCAGTGCGGAGCGCATGTAAGAAGATCATCCGGGTGTCCCGAGGCAGTTCGAAGCCTTACATAAGCACGACCATCTCACAGCAAGTGTGCATATCGAAACCCGCTCAATGTTCAGTAGTATTATTGGCAAGAGGAGAGCCAGTGGCCATCTTTCACGGCTTTTTGTGATCGAGAACACGATCATTCTCTTGCTTCCTACCCTCCATGAAGTGTCGAAACAAACATAATGTGGTCTCCCTTCTGAACCTCGTATTTGTCTTCGCCTTCCAGCTCCCAGTCTGCTTCGTTGATGAGGACCAAAATACCAGGCCGCCTAGTTTAATATATCAGAGAAGCTGCATCACATCCGTGTGAAGGTACGTACACTGTATCGTCCAGAACGAACAGCTCTTTTCGCGGATCCTTCATAACTTTGTCGCAGAGGTGCCGCACGAGAAAAGCAACGTTTGCCGGTTCTCCAGATTCATCCTTGGCTGGTAGTGCGAGAGAGTACTTCTTTTGGTTCGAGAAGAGGATCTCAAGCCCTCCGCTGGGGAAAGTCAGTAAGAGAGGATATGCCAGGACGGGACAGAAACTTGCCTGAACTCGATCGTTATCGGTATCGTTTCATCGTTGGACATTTCTGGCATCGACCACCGTCAAGAAGTCACAGAATTTGCAGGTACGTCCCGGGAAGATGTTGGTAGCACCTGCTCTCAAGGGATGATGAACTTCGTGTACCTAAGCCGCCTTCGGATTGCTAAGCGACACTAGCGCCAAAGAAATCCTTACTGCGATGACTAGGTGCAACACCCATGAGTACACACGCCATTTGCTAACAATGAATGTATCCCCCGAGTTCATCTCCATAGGCGGTAATCGAAATCCCGCTGCCGCGGACTGGGACAACGCTGGCTCGCAACTACTCGCGTTTGGCGCCGACAACACCATCGCGCTTTGGGATCCTCAAGTGAGTGCAACGAACCAATGGTGTACTTTTCACTGACTGAAACAGGATGAAGGTCTTCAAGGCGTTCAAGCAATTTTGAGTGGCCATACTAAGGCTGTCAATGCTGTCAAGTTCTTCGCCACGCAATCACCGGATGTCTCTGTCCTGCTCAGCGGGTCTGCGGATAACACTCTCCGGATATGGCGTGCTCGACGAGGTGAACGCTTTGAATGTGTCAAGACTCTTTCAGATCATACGCAGCCCGTCACAAGGATAGCGACGCTTCCTGAATCGGAAATATTCGCCACTGGATCCTCGGATGGCTCAGTCAAGATCTGGAAATTCGTTCATGATGCAGAATTTACATCAATCGATGTGGAACTCACACAGACGATTAATACCTCACCTAAGTACTTCCCCTTGAACATCGCGCTCGCACCACTGGATGAATCATCGACGGTTCTGGCGGTTGCAGGAACGCGTAGCGCGATCCAGATCTTCGTTTCCCGGGAGACCCAGTTCCATCTCTCAGCAACCCTCACCGGGCACGAGGGATGGATACGCGCACTTGCTTTCACTCGAGAGACTCCGGACGCCGATAGCGACCTTCTACTGGCATCAGCAAGTCAGGACAAGTATATCCGTCTCTGGCGACTACATCAAGGAGACGAACTTCCCGCTGCAAGTACTGCACTCAGCGATCCAGCCTTAGGGGGTCTGGGGAAATCTCTGTCAAACAAGGCACACTGGATTGACTCTGCGATGTCAAAGCACTCCGTCACATTCGAAGCACTGCTCTTGGGACACGAGGATTGGATATACCAAGCCTCATGGCGGCATAGGGAAGGGAAACTACAGCTACTCACCACTTCCGAAGACAATTCCTTGGCGATCTGGGAATCTGATCCCAACTCAGGTGTCTGGGTATGCATCACCCGACTCGGCGAAATCAGCGCACAAAAGGGTTCAACGAGCGCTACCGGTAGCGCAGGAGGCTTCTGGGTCGG
Organism: Clathrospora elynae; assembly: GCA_010015635.1. NCBI lineage: Eukaryota > Fungi > Ascomycota > Dothideomycetes > Pleosporales > Diademaceae > Clathrospora > Clathrospora elynae. The sequence goes on along the minus strand of ML976137.1, from coordinate 30,129 downwards.
GCTCTGGTCGCCGGACGGCAACTCGGTCGTATCGCTTGGCCGTACCGGTAGCTGGCGAAAGTGGACATACTCAGCTGCCGAAGATATGTGGGCGCAACATGTGGCCATCACAGGCCACGTGCGGGAAGTCAAGGGCGTATCATGGTCAAGAGATGGATCCTACCTTCTCACAACCGGCTCCGACCAAACGACGCGACTGTTCTCTCAGTGGAAGCGAGACGTCGCTTCGCCCTCATGGCACGAGTTCTCACGCCCCCAGATCCACGGCTACGATCTAAACTGCATCGACGCAGTGTCAAACACTCAGTTCATCTCCGGCGCAGACGAGAAACTACTCCGCGTCTTCGACGAGCCAAAAGGAGTCGCACATATGCTTCACAATTTATGCGCCATCGACTTCCCCACTTCCACTTCCGCAACCCTCCCAGACGCAGCAAACATCCCCGTTCTGGGCCTCTCAAACAAAGCCATCCAAGCCATTGACGACGATGCGCCAAACCAGAACGCCGACGAAGACGATGGCGACGCCATAGACCCCGCATCCACAATCCGTAAATCAACACTCGAATTCAAGCACCCACCCTTCGAAGACCATCTAGCGCGGCACCTCCTCTGGCCCGAGACAGAGAAACTTTACGGCCACGGCTACGAGATCTCCGCAGTAGCCGTCAGCAAGTCCGGGGCCCTCGTAGCAACAGCCTGCCGCGCTAGCTCAATCGACCACGCCGTGATCCGGCTGTACGATACAAAAGACTGGCTTGAAGTGAAGCCGGCGTTGAAAGCACACTCGCTTACCGTTACCTCTTTGCAGTTTTCGGCAGATGATGAGTATTTGCTCAGCGTTGGGAGGGATAGGCAGTGGGTGGTCTGGGGGCGGAGCACGGAAGAGGCCATGTATACGCTCAAACATTCCAATCCCAAGGGGCACGCGCGTATGATATTGGGGGCTGCGTGGACGACGCTGGAGCTCCCGACGTTCATGACTGCCGGGCGGGATAAGAGTGTGAAGGTATGGCAGATTACTGAGACTGGGGTACAGCTCAAGGCCACGGTGACGGCTAGTACGGCTGTCACGGCTGTGGCATGCAGCGGAAAACTTGTGAACAGCCGGCTGATGTTCGCTTTCGGGACGGAGAACGGGGAGATTGGCGTTGGGAGTATTGCATCGGAGGCGTTGGATGAAGCAAATGTCTGCATGGTCAAGACTGAGGTGTCGCCTGCGAAGACGATCAATCAGATAGTGTGGAGGCCTGGGAGAGAGGAGGGGGAGCAGCAGATTGCTGTAGCGAGCGACGATACGTCGCTGCGGATCTTCAAGGTGCAGCAAGTATCTTCGTAGCACGATAGTATATACACATCGGCATGCTTGTCTTCGGTGTATCAATTGACGGGATATAGGATAACGCCGTACTGTACCTTGAAGGTATCAAGTTGGTACAAACAACCGTCGAAAATGCACTTGTTCAAGAATGTGCTCTATGGTACAACCCTCACGCATACCGCGGCCCCTGTCCCTTCTCATTACTCGGGCCCGCCGCACCCATCTCCGGTGCAGCCATGCCCTGATTTCCCGCATACTGTCCCGGTGCCATCTGTTGCATCTGCTGCCCCGGTGCCATGTACTGCTGTTGCCCGGGCCATTGCTGCGCATACACCGGTTGCATCGAATACCCCTGCTGAGGCGGCAACTGATAGTACATGCCCCGACCGGGCGGCGGCACTACAGCACCATTAGTGATCATCGTCTGCACGATTTCAGCAGCGAGTTTCTCAGCATCAGTGGAAACCTTGGTACGATTGTAACGATGGGTATCGATACAGGCCCAGACAAAAAGCGCAAAATGCAGAACCAGGCCGAAGAACTGGCACACGATGCCCGTCAACTCGACGTTTAACTGGTGCAACATGTCGTGCAAGAGCTTGTTGACGTACGCGTCCTGCTCGGTGCAATTCGCGAAGCCGTACCCCAAGTCCAAGGATGAGCTACTCGTGCTGTTGCAGTTGCTCGGGTAGGTAACGTCGCTCGAACCCTGCTGCGGGCCATATTCATCTGCCCCCCCGTAGCTACTCTGTTCCATCAAATCCCGGTATCCGACGATGGCGAGGAGCGCGCTGACGATGAAGCCGAGCCAAAGCAGTAGATCGATGGAGACGCGCACGCCAGGGTGTACGGAGCGTTTGCGGGCGAGGAAGACGAGCATGCATATCGCGCACCAGACGATGGAGATGGGCCATGTAATGATACTGGGCCAGAGCGTCCAGTACGAGTCGTCGCTGTAGAACGAGTAGCCCCCTCCAGGGATGTTGCTCATGATCCAGCCAAAACAGCCTATTCCAATCGAGCCCGTGATGATCAGTATGGCCATGAGCGCAAACTTGAACTTCCAGTATCGGTCGCCGGCATTGAGCTCGTCGTTGAAGCTGCGCGGCTCTCCGGTCGGGTTCGATGTTTGTGGGGCAGTGATCGGGTTCGGCGCTGTATCGGTAGTATGAGCGGGAGCACCCGTGGTGGGTCTTGATAAGTTCGATGCTGAAGTTGCAGCTGCCTGGTGAGGCACAGCGGTCCCGTCGGGCGCTTGCGGCGTCGTGTGAGGTTGTGGTCCGGACATTATTAAAAAAATTGTATGTACGATTAAACGAATGTGGTGGAACGCAAATGGATGCGCAATAAGGTGCACTGCGCGAAGAAAGATGCAGACGCGAAGAAGGGTGCAGGCGCAAAGGGGGATGGAGGCACGAACGAGCACTAAAATAGTTAAAGGAGATCCGCCTATAAGGCGGCAATCATGTGGCCCTACTCGTATTCGAGCCTCAAATTAGACTGATGCTGCACCGGATCATAGTAAGGCCGGGCTAACAATCGCCAATTTAGACCTCGCAATAAAAAAATTACTAGTTCGTGGCAATCATCTTGATTAGCCTTGTGGCGATGAGGTTCTAATGCTGGAACTAATGCTACCCCTTTGCAGTGCAGGCTTTATTCATATCTTGATATCCTACACCCTCCCAGATATACGAAACCCCGTATCTACACCGCCTCCGTACCAACCCGCTTAAGTACTTCCGCATACTCTTCCACCTTCTTCGCACCAACTAACGTAAAATCCCTCTTCCTTCCCTCAAAGATAATATACGGCACACTATCCACACCATCCACCGCCTGTACCCTAACCGCTCTCTCCGTCTCCCTTAACCCCATCTCCCCATCTTCTACAAGCTTTTTCGCTTCCTCGTCTTCCAGTCCAGCTGCGCGACACGCTTTGAGTAGAGTTTGCGGACTGGAAGGGTGTGCGCGCCGACAGAAATACTCTCCGTACAAACTCTCTAAAGCTTTCAAGGCAACACCCGGGGTTTTGTTTTTCTGTAAGTACAGCAGAATGCGGTGGGCGTGTAATGTATTCGCCACCATCCCGCCTCCAAAGTCAAACTCGATGCCTTCTTCTCTTCCAAGGTTGGACATGTACGCCATATACATCTTCATCCTGTCCTCGCTGCCGTTGTACTTTTCCTTTTTGTACCACTCGTACTTATCTTCGCCTTCTTGGGTGAAGCCGGGGTAGAGTTGGTATGGAGAGAGACGCAGAGTGAACGTTGCAGGTGCATCCGGGTTTGCTGAACGGTATGCGTTGAGTGCCTTGTTGAGGCGGAGGAATCCTAGGTAGGTCCTAGGAGAGACTGTCAGAGTGGTCAAGACTCAAGTCTGAGAAAGCGGGGACGGGGAGATATACCATGGACATATGGTATCCAGAGTAAACGTGATTGTTGATTCGTAGGGCATGGTTTTGAGAAGTGGAAGGCGCTGAGCGGGCGCAAATTTCTCTGCAAAAGCCGAGGAAACGTTGATTACTTGAAATGCGAGATGCAAGATGCAAATACTGGATTTCGTCGAATACTTTCTGAGGACAGCGCGCTTGGGTAGAGTTTTGGGGGCTCCATGTTTCCGACAATTCATGCGGGGTTACTGCGGAAACATGTCCGCTTGATCTGCGCTGATCTTTCGAAATGTGGCGTGGCGCGTGGCTTGCCGTTTAAAGATTGATTTGTGGAGGAAAGGAGAGAGGAAGAGAAGAGCAAAGTATTTGAATTACCCAATAGTTCGAATCAAAATTGGTGTGAAGAATGCAAAGCAATGTGCTTGCGAAGCACTCACTCCGTCTAATTATGAAGCTGCAGCAATGCCAACAGAACATCTCAACAAGTGATACCTCGCGGTCGCACAGAAATGGACGGCGGACTGAGCCTCGACTATTGGCTCAGCTTGACGTAGTTCCCTAGGAAAAAATTAGTATTATTACTTGCATAATATCATGCTTAAACTTACCCGGAAACTGTCCTTGCTTTCCTCGAACCTTTCCGATCCACCATTCATTGTCGTTCTGCGTTCTTGAGACGATCTCAATCACATCGCCAGCCAAGAAGCTCAAATCGCCTTCAGCTTGCGCTTCGTAGTCGTAGAGTGCTGTAACTGTTTCCGTCGTTGGTATGCCGCTAAGTCGTGAAGGCTTTGGCTTGGGAGGAGGAGGTGCGGCACCCTTTGCCTTTGCGACGGAACCCCACGAGCCCGCCGATAGCGCCGGTGACTTCACATCTCCGACAGGTCCAGCGGGTCCAGCACTGTAGGGTGGTGGTGGTGTTTCCGTCACTTCCGCTATCGAGCTTTGGCCCCCCTTCGCTTCCAGTGCTTTCGTTGCGTATTTCGACTGGCCTGGGCGTGCACCGGCTGGGCGTCCGCCTGTTGTCTTGAATTTTATGATGGAGATCGTCTCCACCTGCTCTTGGGTGTCTCCGCGCTTCTTCTGGTACGCAGCCTCGATGTCCAGGGTAAGGTCGAAGTAGCCGATGTCAAGCCGTTGCATGCGCTCGTGCAATGTGTAGAATACGTTGAGTTGCATGTAGTAGAAGGACTGGAACAGCGGCTTGATGAACTCTCTTTCTAGAACGAAAAGTTTCGGTAGCTCGTCCTTCAAAAGGTCGTTGAAGTAGTTGTAGTCTTGCGTCGCCTGTTCGACGTCGCTCTCCGCGCGGTACGTGGCCTTTTCATCCTTTAGAGTCTTGTCCTTCTTGTCCTGTAGCTTCTTGAGCGTGGCGCGATGGCGGTCGTAATCGAGCTGCTTGTGGTCGCGCTTGCCGGCAATCTTCCGTACGGCCTTGATAATTTCTAGGAGCTCGTCGGCCGGGCGAATAACCCTCGACTCGATCATCTCCAATTCCGGCTTGAGCGTCTCTTGTAGCTCCCGGACCACTGACTCATACTGTTCGCATGCTTCTATGCCTGCGGTATTGCCCTCGTCGAGAAAGGAGTCGGGGTCCGACATTCGTCCGGAGATGGGGCTATAAATTTCGGCGATGGCTTTCGAGAACTCCATCTGATGGTTGAGCATGCCTGGGACAACATGTTAGGCGGGAATGCGCGAGGGTATGCGTCAGGCATACGCACCATTGATGGCTTCGAAGTACCTGTTATGTGTGAGCCAACCTGTCGCCTGCCAGTGGGATCAAAACAGGCGCATACTTCTTGGATTCCTCATGCAGCTTCTTCGTCTCCTTCTCCAGCTCCTGGAAACGTCGCTCGGCATCAAGGTAGATGGCATCCTTGGTGATCTCGCCCTGCGCGTCGCGGACGTTAGCAATGCCCCGCCATGTCCGGAAGCAGGCGCATAGAGCGGGGAGGCTCTATACGAGCTGCTGGGGTTCATACGAGGTTGAACTTCGCTTTGAAGGTTTGCGGCGCCTACATCATGATGTTAGCCAATTGCTAGAGCCCCAACTACGACCTGAGGATGCTCGCCATACCCGAGTGACACTCTTTGTTAGGCCCTTCCAACTCATGGCGGGGTAATTATGGTAAATCAGCTAGAGTTTGATGTACAATAAGAGTGTGCGATACGCGTGGAGATGTGTGAGTGCAGGAAAAGAAGGCAAACCGTTGTAAGGTTGGGTTGCGTGGTGCTCCGGTGAACGATGACGCCCTGGAGGGTGGCTGAAGGAAGTGGCGGAGCTGGCTTAGTCACTGTCAAAGCTCTGAGGCTTAGATGAGCGAAGAAAGCTTTGAGGAGGCGACTCGGCCAGCACACTTCACTCCCACAATGTCGAATATAGCACCCACCATCGCCAGGCGGGCCCTGCGCATTGCGTCTCGCCGATATCCCTCTTCTGCCTTTCCGCGCCTCACATCTCGCATTGGTGCAGAGGAAAGTAGGCGAAGCTATGTCTCTGAGACGAAGCCCTCGCAGGCTACCGTCAATGTTGACACGACCATCAAGGCGGAGCAGAAGGCCTTCCTGAATAAAACAGGAGAGCGGGCACAGGATGCAACGATGCCAACAACAGGCATGGGCGCGGATGCCATGATGAGTCCGACTGCTGGCAAGTTCCGTTCCCCGCTCCCCGCCTTCGATGATGCTGACAGACGCAGGCATACTGAAACAGGCCACCGTCATGGACCAAGGCTCACGGCCCATCTACTTGGACATGCAAGCCACTACGCCCATGGATCCGCGAGTAGTAGACGCGATGATGCCGTACATGACTGGCATGTACGGCAATCCGCACTCGCGAACCCACGCCTACGGGTGGGAGACGGACAAAGCTGTAGAAGATGCGCGCGCTCACATCGCCGACCTCATCGGTGCAGACCCAAAGGAGATAATATTCACGAGTGGAGCCACCGAGAGCAACAACATGAGTATCAAGGGTGTCGCGCGCTTCTTCGGCCGATCGGGCAAGAAAAAGCATATCATCACCGCACAGACCGAGCACAAGTGTGTGCTTGACAGCTGCAGACATTTGCAGGACGAGGGCTTTTCCGTCACTTACCTGCCAGTAGGAAACAACGGCCTCATCGACATGGCTGAGCTCGAGGCAGCCATGCGACCGGACACAGCCATCGTCAGCATCATGACGGTCAACAACGAGATCGGTGTCGTGCAACCAGTAGAAGAGATCGGAAGACTTTGCCGATCGAAGAAGATCTTTTTCCACACTGATGCAGCGCAGGCAGTCGGCAAGATCCCAATCGACGTCAACAAGATGAACGTCGACTTGATGTCGATATCCGGCCACAAGATCTACGGACCCAAGGGCATCGGCGCCTGCTATGTACGACGGCGGCCCAGGGTTAGGCTCGATCCCATCATTAGCGGTGGCGGCCAAGAGCGAGGTCTGCGAAGTGGCACGCTTGCACCTCCTCTAGCCATTGGCATGGGTGAGGCCGCACGGATATGCAAGGAGGAGATGGAGGTACGTTGACAATTCTCATTCTACCACTTTCACTATGATTATTTGCTTTATACATGCATGGCTTTCAGAGCGTTAGGCGGCCTCTGGTCGTCGACGCGCCGTGGTGACACATGTGCAGGGGTTATGAGTCTGAACTTTGTTATTCCGCTTCAATCATTGATCTACCCGGGCTTCACTGACCAGAACCAGTACGATACCAAGCGCATCAGTACGCTGTCGAACCGTCTCCTCGAGGGCCTGCTATCACTCGAACACACCACACTGAACGGCGACCGGCAACGGCATTATCCCGGTTGTGTCAACGTGTCATTCGCCTATGTCGAGGGCGAATCACTTCTCATGGCACTGAAAGATATCGCTCTCTCTTCGGGCAGTGCTTGTACCTCGGCGTCCCTGGAACCCAGTTACGTCCTTCGAGCACTCGGTAGTAGCGACGAGAGCGCACACAGCAGTATCCGCTTCGGTATCGGTCGCTTCACCACAGATTCTGAGATCGACTACGTCCTGAAGGCGGTAAAGGAGCGGGTATCCTTCTTGCGCGAGTTGAGCCCGTTATGGGAACTCGTGCAGGAGGGTGTTGATCTGAACACGATTGAGTGGAGTCAACATTGAGGACAAATTGTCATGATACCCGGAGTGGAATTTGTATAATACTAAGGCGTTTCTGTTTATTGGGCGACATTTCTTGGTCACACGCTCGCTGAAGCGGTCATGAGGAACACGATCAACATTCACTGTAGTATATTCTATAGCTCTGTTTGAAATGAAATGAGCATGTAATAAGAGACCGAAGATGCTTGTACATCCAGTTCTGAACTCGTTAAGTGATGGCTGATAACCACACCACCGAAAAGGACATGGATGAGTCACGCGATGAAGACGACGAAGTTGGGGATGAACAGGACGAGGGGGACAAAGACGCTACAGTTGGCAACGGTAACGGCACACTCGCCATTGACCGAGACGTCGATCAAGAGCCAGAGAGCGATAAGAAGGATAGAGCACAGCTGCAGGCCATGACCACAAGTCTCGGTACCGGTAAGCTTGCTGCAGGCAACACAGCCAAGTATCTCACGCCCAGCACATCACGGCACACGACGGGAGACAGGCCAGGCCAGGCACTGCCAACTGCAGCCTCTTTGCGACATCTAACCGGTGAGACGGGGCCACAGGAGAAACAGAAGGATTGGATTAGCAGGTCAGCGATTCATTGTATACTCTTCGAACCGTCAACTTCCAGGCTTAGTTAGCGTTGGAATATCGTGACTTCTTAAAAGCCTTTCACTGTACCGAAATCGAAATCTATTAAACTTTACTACCATGTTTTTAGCAACCGCCTATAAAGTGTACGACCGAGGTCAAATCATGGCGGGGACCCTCACAAAACCACACCTCACATTATCCTCCGAGACCGCAACCTCAACTTCAAACCCGTTAAAGCATGGCAGTGGTGCCTGAAAAAGTCCTTAATTGGTTATACAGCGTCCTCACTAGCGTAAAGTCCTTCCGTCTTGCATGATATATACGCTGATCAGATATTCAGGAATACACAGATGTAAACCGCACATATCACGATGTCGCTGAAACGTTGGCACACCACCCATATCTTTCGCCGCGCACAGAACTTTATAGTAAGAACACTGAAGCCTTGAGCACATATACTCACGGTATCAGCATACGAGAATGGAACTTGTGAACTTCTACTCTGCCTTACCGGGGCGCTACCGGTGACCTTTCGCGGCCAACCGTACGCGTTTCCGGTGGCGATTTGGATCCCGTTCACATACCCTCGAGAAGCGCCGATTGTGTACGTCACACCTGCTCATGACATGATCCTGAGGCCTGGACAGCATGTGGCTATCGAAAATGGAAAAGTATATCATCCATATTTAGCACAGTGGACAAAATACTGGGATGTGAGTGCATGCGCCCTGCAAGCCATAGGTCGGCACAATTCACGAAAGCGCATAGCAGCTGACAACAGCGTAGAAGTCTACTCTCTTTGACTTTCTGGCCGTACTGCGCGGCGTCTTCGCCAAGGAACCGCCCGTGCGATCGAAGCAACAGCAGCCGCAATACAATGCGCCCACGCAGCGAGCACCCCCGCCAGTTCCTCCGCCCCCAGCAGAATGGCATCGGTCAGTACAGAGCACGCCAGGCGCGTCGCCTTCTCCAGGTCCTACAGGCCGAGCGCCAGCACCCCCTCCGAAGCCGCCGAAACCACACGAGCAGAATCGATCCGCGCCTCAAGCACCGCACGATAGATACTCGCAACCACCTCCTTTACCACCCCAACCGTCACAGCAACCTCATACGCAACAATACCAACAACCCCGGGGGGACAGTTATGGTGCGCCGCCACCCTGGCAACAGCAGCCTCCAGGCCAACAGCATGCGCCCAACCGACAGAGCAGCTACAATATAAGCCCAGAACAAGGACCGAGGCCTCGCCAGCCGCAATTGCAAACACAAGGCTATCCGCCGCAGGCGTTCGATCCTGGAAGCCCTGTGAGCCCCATCACCCCTGATGGCCAACGGACAGCACCCCGCTATGCGCGATCAGGGCCACCTCCACCACCTCCAAATTTCCACCAAGGGCAACAACACCAAGGGCCCCCCTTAACTACACAGCAACAGTTTGGTAGGCATCCGCAGCCTCAGCAGCCACCTCCTCAAGGCTACCCGCCACAGCAACACCCTCAATACCAACAACGTCCGCCCCCTCAACAAGCCCCGCCCGCCCCTCAGCCCCCGATCAACCTCCTCGATGATTCGCTCCAAGTAACACTACCTTCACAGTCCGGCAACCAGGTTCCATTACCAGTCCCTCCCGTTCCGCCAAACCCAGAAAAGGACGCCCTTCTCCGAGCGCTTAGCCAAACCCTCGTCTCCCAGCTTCAACAAACAGTCTCCTCCAACACGGCCGCCATAGCTCCTCTCCGCGCCCAACAAGCTGCCCTGCAAACAGCGTACTCGCGCTTGCAAGCCGAGCTAGGCGAGCTCCAGCAACTCGACGCAGCGCTTGCTTCGAACGAGCAGGTACTCAAGGGCGCAATGATCGAAGCAGACCGCGTCATGGAAGATGCGCGGAGACGGCAAGCGCCCGATGTGGATGACGTGCTGGTAGCGCCAACAATGGTCGGCGGGCAGCTGTACTCGCTCGCGGCGGAAGAAAAGGGGATTGCCGATGCGCTGTTCGTGCTAGGGAGGGCGCTGGATAAAGGCCGAGTTAGCGCAGAGGTCTTTGTCAAGGTACGTTTCTTTTAATTTTGGGTATGGGTTCGTTGCTAACTGCAGAATAGCAAACGAGAAGTCTGGCTCGCGAACAGTTTTTGAAGAAGGCGCTGATGAGGAAGATTGCTAGGGGGATGGCATTGGATGAGTATCAAATGAGGTGATGGGGTGTTGGATGGGGAGAGGAGTGGATTGAATATGCGGTGGGAAGGTCCGACTGTGGAGATGTGGGTCTATGTCGAAAGAAAGCAATGTTACATTGCCTGTATTTTGCTTTCGTTTTATCGGTCACGATTCTGTTACACGTTGGCTTGCTCACAAACACACAGATCTTACACATACGGTAGGTGCGACACGACACTGCCATGCTAAACGTAATATACTACGAGTTTCCAACTGAGCTTGAGCCATGCGAAGTTCTCGTCAAGGACTCACGGGCTTAAAGTGTAGAGAACATGTTGGATGCGTATCTAACCTGGAGTTGATTCTTAGTCACTCTGATGCTTTCGACAGAACATCACAGAGAAAACTACGGAGTTTAGCAAAGGACCGAAGAAATGAACGTGAGCGTTTAAAGGCGACGAGTCAAGCAATGCACGTGAAGAGATTGTAGAATGAGGGAATTCCTATAGTACTGTACTTTGTCTATCCATGAACAACCCAATGACAGGCCCGCAAATCTACAACCACGTGCCAACTGAGCAACCACGGCCGTCAGCCAGGGAGCGTTACTGGGACCAACTACAGTAGAAGAGCAAGCCATGCGTGAAGCAATGTGAGAACACCAATCGTAAGGGGCCACAAAAGGCATAGACAAAGTGTGTCGCGAATGTCGAGATCCAAGTCGCAGGGTATAGTATCAAAAATTCGTATTGAAAAGTGATCATGAGCGGGTTTCGGGGTCGTAGCACACAGGCGCCGTACGAGAGGTTAGTACGACCGCGAAGCGTGGGCGTCTATACGGCAGCCCAGTTGAAGTCAACCGTCTGCCGCGCCGTGACTTCACCGACTGTAGGGTCAGCACAAACAGGAGCCCAGACCTGAGCCTGAAACTGCCCGGCCGCAATATTATTGCCGAAGAACGAGTAGTCTGCGTCTGTCAGTATCAATATCCACGCACTTCTGCGAAGTCCACTTACAGCAGTAGAAGCGACCCGGGAAGTTAACCTGGTCGCTGCAGTGTCCAACCGCGCAGCCGACGCGGGAGCTGTTGCGCCACACCATCTGGGTGAAGTGACCCCAGGCGGGATCGTAGTGGGGGTTGTCGTAGGGATATTTGGTCTCCTCCTCGTGCCAGCCGTGGGTGGCGGTGCGGGCGAACTCGACCCAGGCGTCGTGGCCGGCCGGGGCGGGGCTTACGGAGGAGAGGTTGCTACCAGGGCGTTTCTGAGCTTGTTAGATAAACGTTCGGGGTGCTATTACACTGCAAGACTTACGTGCTCGGGATCCTGGGGGCACTCTGAGATGTCCGCTCGCGCAGCGTCGGCAAGACCAGTGTCCCAGACCAGGTCTTGGGCGCAATGCAGACGGCGCCAATACCAGTGGGCACGCATCACGGCGCTAATGAAGTCGGGGTCGTCCTGATGGGGGGCCGCATCGTCGACAAGGTCGCGGGGCTTGACCTCGTGGGTGGGAGCAGCGACTGCCGTAGCAGCCGCGAGAGCGACAAGTGGAGTGAAGATCTTCATGCTGGTATGCTTGATTGACAGGATTTAGATGAGCAAGGCTAGGGTATCGTGAGTTTAGTTGAAGAGGTAGAGCGGCAGGTGCAGTTGATTGGGAGATGTTGTGCACAAAACCGGGCAGGACTGGGGAAAATGAATGACAGGTAGCGTAAGGAGCGGCAATGATAGAACGAGGTTGAGTGAGGAGGAGAGGAACGAGGTCGGCGGGGTTTATATGGTGAAGGGCCCGTGTGCTGGGGTAAGCTAGGGCGTGGTGTTGTTGATGCGCTCCTGCCTTCACTCTTGCTGGCCCCGCAAACAAACGGCGGCGACTATGGAAGGAGCGGCCCAATCGCCACAGGCACTGATTCAAGAAAGGGCTACCCGGCGGCGAATGCAAATGAGATTGAATGACGGGCGAGGCAGCAGACCGCCATCGCCGTTTGTGCGAGGTCAACCGGGGTGGACGCGCAGTGGGACAGCTCCGTTGCGCTTCGTAGACGCCTGGTCGCGCCACAGGCCTGCGCTCTTATTAGTGACTCCAACGTCTTGCCACTATCCGTTTGCGAACTTACTCGATGGTATCACTGCACATTGATCACGAACATGAAGCGTGCGCACTGTTCGCATAACGCTGCTTCAACAAGTGACCTCGTGGAGCCCACAGCGCTAGCTATAAGCCCAAAGTGGTTAAAGCAACGCACAAAATAGACAAGTGAAGTGTAGGGGAGACACAGAACATGCGGAGTGGCGTTCCGATAGCTCATCACGGCGGGGCCCGGACAACTTCGAAACCCCTCCATTGCACAGGGATGATTGCACCGGGCTTTGAAGACGATACCTAAGGGAAGTTTAGCTCTTTCACAAGGAACCGGGCGTGACCATGGTTTGTAGTAGATCTAGATCATGTCAAAAGCACGAGCCGGGTGTAGGAAACGTCGTACCTGTGATGCATAGGGTTCTTTTGATAGATTACTTCAACCATGTGCAGAAATACCATAGCGCTGTGAGGCCAACGTTCTTGTAGGTGCCTCTTTGTTTGGCTTGGTAGTGGTTTTAGGTGCCCGTGTTGCGAACATCTTCCAGCCTACATCCCCACATGTCCGACCTGAAGGGCTTTCCTTGCATTGCCATTGTCTGACTATCCAACTGACACAGCGTCATCCGTCATGTTGGTGACACCCCAAATTGCAGGCTTGATCCTCCGAGCCACGCTTGTGTAAGATTGCGACTCGCACAGAACGGCTTACACAGTCAAGATGGCCGATCATAAGGTTCGGTCAGGTAACGCCATGCCAAAGACCGAGGATAGTTTTGCCGCAAAGACGGCCAACGTACGTACAGCCGGAAAGCTACATCGAGGATTTCGCACCGAAGGACTGCTGGAGGTGTCTAGAGCAACACGAGATCGCTGTGTCGAGTCTGCGTTTACCCCTCCTTAAGACGCTTTGAAGGACGACCAATGAGCGAATCGTCGGGAAGACCGCTCCTCTTGGTGCCTGGTAGACTAGATGTGCGGATGTCGTTGTCTTCCTGGCTGACCCTTCTGACAGGGTACTTAATCGTCGAGTCCTCGAAACAGCTTTCTGACGGCTTCCCGTGAACGGTAAAGTATGGATGCAACAGTGCCTTCTCTGCTGTGAGCCTTTTTTGAGGGTCGTACTCGAGCAACTGCTTAAGCAGGGAAAGTCCTTCTGGGCCAGAAGTGTCTGGTCCAGAGTCGACAGGATACTGATTGTTGTTGAGCGTCTGGTGGTACCAACGTTCTAACCCATCGCCACCTTGGGAACGCGGAAATCGTCCAGCGTTGCCTGAAATGAGGGTTGAGAGCTGCGAATGCTCTGGCATAGCAGTCAATAGAGGCCAACGATCCTTGCTTGGCAGGCCCATGATTTCCACAATCTTCTGCATTTGATTGCGTTGGAACGGGACCGTCTTCTTGCTATCCATCTTCGCTTCTTCTCCCTTGAAGATGGGTCGAAGCGATAGCAACTCAGCAAAGATACACCCAACTGCCCATAGGTCGATTGCGGGGGTGTAATGGCGACTGCCAAGGAGGAGCTCAGGTGCGCGATACCAGATCGTCACGACGACCTTATCGCCTGAGAATAACGATTGGAGTGGCTTGTAGAACAATCGAGCGAGACCCAGATCGCCAATCTTTACTTTGCCAGCACTAGTGACCATGATGTTGGCTGGCTTTAGGTCGCGGTGCATGACCCAGTTCCGGTGCAGGTAGACGAGTCCCTGTAGGAGCTGGTACAGTATAGACTTGACGGTACGTGCTGGTATGGCCTGTCGCTGAGGCTGGTTGTGATGGTGAATGATTTGGAGCAGGTCGTGTTCTGCATACTCAAAGACTATATAGATGCATTTCTCTTCCAGGATGATCTCTACCGTGTGCACGACATTCGGGTGTGCAAGCTCGGTGCAGAGAGCCATCTCCCGTATGGCTGACTGTGAGATGCCGGAATATTGGAGCTCGCCCTCCTTGTCTGGCTTGAACCTGAATATATTAGCGTGGGTGATGGAGACATGTCGGCGTACTCACTTCTTGATGGCGAACTCTCCGGTGCGGCCATTCTTGCCCTCGGCTTTGTAGACACGCCCATAGGTACCGCTGCTGATGAAGCCCACGATCTTGTAGCGCTCGGTGACCCGCTTCTTGTTGTTGTATCCAGTGAACATGGCCTGGGTGGAGTCTCTCGGATCTGCTCAGATGCTAATTAGGACTTGCACCACGTTCAAAACGTGTGTAGAAATGGTAGCAGATGCGAAAGGGCCAAGATGAGATGCGGATGATGGAGCTGTTCAGGGCCGCACCTCCTGCAAGGCTGACGGAACAACGATCACGCGAGACAGGCAGTCATGATCAGCCGATGCAGGAGGCGTAAGACAAAGCGGAACTGGGGCGATGATGACTATGTGGAGGCTGGAAAGGGGCATGCGTGAAAATGCTTCGGGAACTAGTGATGAATCTAAGAAAATGAAGACGTGCCGTTGAAGGCTGCCACGACACTACTGCGCAGAGCGGCTCGGGCGGATGCAGCTGCTGATGGCGGGCCTCCCGAAGATGGGGGAATCGAGGGCTGGCTCATCGTCAGGCATCATTTGTCTCCACGTCGGCAGATAGCGCATGGACGACGCCGGCGGGCCTGCCCCGGCGCGAGAGGGTCAAGAGGGTGCAGCGCCGATTCGCGGTCCGAAGGCTCGGAGCTGCTCTGGGGGCTCGGTCCTTGCAGGCGCGTGAGGTATTCAGGATGCAGATGTTCGCATGGAGTTCGGCAAGTCCTTGGATGGCATTGGGATCTCGTTCCATGGGTTCAGCTTTAGAGCGACCGCCGACCACTGACACCTTCGCTATCAAACACCACAACGTCGAAGTCTGATAATCTCCGCAAACCCGTCTTCTCATGAAACAATAATTATAATTTACTCCGCCTAATCGGGCATCCAAGGTAACCTAAACAATCATACCCGCTCATTCGCTGCATACTGTCATGATAGCGTACCTAGGGCCAAGCGCATGGGCTGACAGGTGTGATGCAGTCCCAATACCTTCTCTCCACCACTGTAGCCGTCCGCGATGGATCCCCGCTCGTGGTTCCGCAGCCTCACTGGCTACTTCGTCTACATCCTGTCCATTGCTACCCTCGGCCCGCTGCTCTTCGGCTTCCACTTGGTATGCCTCGATGCTATGCAAGACGGCAGACAGTGAGAATACAGCTGACATGTACAGTCTGAGCTGAACGCACCCGAAGACGTCATCCGCTGCAAGAAGAACTCAATCAAGTCCGCCGTCGCCGACCCGGGCCTCCCACAATGTATCGCGATGAGCCCTACCGAGTGGGGAGTCGTGGGATCAATGTACACTCTAGGCGGTCTGATAGGAGCGCTCTCGGCAGGACCGTTGGCAGGCAGGTACGGGCGGCTCAGGGCCATGCAGATCTCGACGCTCTTCTTCGCCATCGGCCCCGTCTTCGAAGCCCTCAGCCCGAACATTGGCGTCCTGACATTTGGGCGGCTGCTGTCAGGAGTTGGTGCGGGCGCATCGGTGGTCATCGTGCCCCTCTACATATCAGAGATCGCGCCGCCGGGTGAGAAGGGCTTCTTTGGCGCCTTCACGCAAATCGGGTGCAACGTGGGCATCTTGACCACACAGTTGCTGGGCTACTTTTTAAGTCACGACTCATACTGGAGGGTTATCTTGGCTATCGGGGGCGTCATTGGGGTTGTGCAGGGTGCGGGGCTGTTCTTGTCGGTCGAAAGCCCAAAGTACATCGCGGAGCAGGGTAACATCTCGCTCGCAAAGAAAACTTTGCGCAGGATCAGGGGCGAAGATGCAGATATTGACGATGAAATGAGCGACTGGGGGGCATCAGGCTCAGGAAACGTCAGTGGTGAGTCTTCCAGGAGCTCTAGGGAGCCCCAGCAGTAGACATTGAAGCACGCGGCTAACACGTTTGCAGACGAGGAGCAGACACTTCTACACAACGAAGACGGCTCGGCTGATACAGGACCTAAACATTCCGGCAGCGAGCAGAATCTCAGCATTATGCAAGTTGTCCGTCATACCGACTACCAAAAAGCAGCTTTCGCCGTTGTCATGGTCATGCTTGCCCAGCAGTTCAGCGGCATCAACAGCATCGTCATGTACGGCGTGTCGCTCCTGGCAGGCCTACTGGAGTCCAACTCTGCTCTGCTCAACCTCGCGGTCTCGGCGCTCAACATCATCGTCACGGTCGCTTGCGCACCTCTCGCCGACAAGCTTGGCCGCAAGATCTGTCTCCTCAGCTCCCTCGCTATCATGGGCACGAGCTCGCTGCTGCTTGCCATTGGCATAATCAAATCAATCCCCGTTCTTTCCGCCGTCGCCGTCTTGCTCTTCGTATCGGGCTTCGCCGTTGGGCTTGGTCCGGTGCCTTTCATCTTAGCGAGCGAGCTCGTGGGTCCGGATGCCGTTGATGCGACGCAAAGTATTGCGCTGGGAGCCAACTGGATCGCTACATTCATCGTTGCGCAGTTCTTCCCCATGGCGAGCGCAAAGCTGCACGGAAAGGTCTACTTCATTTTCGCGGCACTTTCTGCTTTCTTCTTTACATTCATCTCGTGGTACGTCCCGGAGACAAAGGGCAAGAAGAACGCGGATGAGGTTTGGGGGAGGGAGCGCAGGGTGGATTGAGGCTCAGAAGTGGTGGGGATTACGTTCGGGACCGTGCATGAACGGGATCGTCGGCGTGCTGATTGTAGGATGGAACACGACAACGGTCATGTTGTGCCATGCACAAGTTGCATTGTATTTAGTAGTTGCTGACTGAGACATACTGCTAAATGACGTCTGTACTCGGAGCCGACGGCTCAATGTCGGCGTGGACGGCGGGGACAGCGGGGACTGCGGCTTCGCAGAGGTTGAAATAGCTGGGTAATGATTACAATTGCGGCTTCGGCTCGGTGTCCGGCCCAACACCACACGTGCCCCCTCAGTATACAATGGACTGAGTATACAATGTTGCGCATGTTTCCCTGAACCATAACTCTTGTTTTCACTCTTCCCCCGCTTGCCCGCATTGCCAGCAGTCATGACAGAAGTTCCGGCGCACCCGTCCTCAGGCCTGCCGCCACACTACTCGCCGCACCTCTCGAGCGCCGGAAGACACGGCTTCGATTTCGAGACGCCAGCGCCGGACGAAGAGAAGCCTGAAGATGTCACCAACGGCGGACACCACAGTCCTCCACCCTCGATCATATCGCCCGCCTTTACGCCTCCCGCGACTCCGGGCGTCACTTCCCCCTCACACCCCCGACCGCCCCGCTCGATACCAGTCGATACCTCAATCCGCACCGATACGCCGCGCCCCGATCTGCTCCCCCAGCTGCCCGAAGTACACTGCGAGGTGCGCGCGCGGATACCCACAACCACCGGGCACGAGATGTGGCTGCATGTGTACAGCAACAACGTCGACACCAAGGAACACTTGGCAATCGTCTTTGGGAGCCAGACACGCTCCCGGTCACTCGACGCCGAGAGGCCGGGGGAGACGGAGCTGGACCGCATGACGAGAGGTGCGTACGTCGGACGCCTATACCCCGGAAGAACCAACTCGCGCGTTGAACAGCTCAAGATGGCCGAAGGCGTGCCCACGAAGCGGAAGCTAGAAGCCGAGCCGGCGCACGTGCATCAGGGCAATGGGCTTCTTTCGCCATCCTCCGCTTCTTCGGAGAACGGCGATGCACAGCCAATCACGTCTTCCGAGCTGCCGCTCGTCCGTATACACTCGGAATGCTACACCGGTGAGACGGTGTGGTCTGCGCGCTGCGACTGCGGCGAGCAACTCGACGAAGCTGCACGCCTCATGGCCGACCCTGTCCTCTCGCCGTCTGGCGGCGCAGTCATATACCTCCGACAAGAGGGCCGTGGAATCGGGCTGGGCGAGAAGCTAAAGGCATACAATCTGCAGGATTTAGGTAACGACACCTACGAGGCGAACATCATGTTGAGGCATCCAGCAGATGCGCGGAGTTATGGGCTCGCGACAGCTATGCTGATGGATTTGGGCTTAGATGGAGACCGGGGAATCAGGCTTCTGACTAACAACCCGGATAAGGTACACGCAGTTGAGGGGCCGAACCGAGAGGTCGTGGTAAGAGAACGGGTGGCTATGGTGCCACTCGCATGGAAGACGGGCGGCATGCAAGGAATCAAAAGTGAAGAGGTTGAAAAGTATATGAGTACGAAGGTGAGACTATCCGAAATTTTCCACCCTTATGCATATCGAGTGCTAACATGTTTGCAGATTGAGAAGTTTAAACACATGCTAGCCCCGAATAATTAAATCAAAAATATTCGCATTTAACACAAGACCACATGTAGTTTGGATTATGTGAGCTTTCGGTGCTTCTGGGGCGCTTACGTGGGGCGCCCAAAAGCACCAGAAGATCATTCTGTTGGTCGACGTTCTGGAATCTCTAATTATATAGCCCGGTCCGTCTCACATCATAGCCCTAGCGACTTCAGCCGCACTCCAGGCATACGTGAACATCGCCTACCTTCAACCTTACTTGCCCTAGTATATCTCAATCGCCTCTGCGATCCACGTTACAAATAACGAGCGCTAAACCATGGCCGTCGAACAGGATGAGAACCCTTTTCTCAGGCCTTCGCAAGACGGACGAAGTGCCAGCATCCTTGGTGGGTCCACGAGTAAGTTACGATTCGAACCGAGATAGATCGACATACTCAACTTTTCAAGATAGCTCAAGCAGCATGCTACCACTTGTGTATACCCAAGGCCTGCTCAAGCCTCAACGAAATGCATACTCAATCAGCCTTTTAGTGACGTCCTTGTATTCGACATTGTGCTCGGCCCTATTTTTCGTCGTTGCTTTGCTACAACCAAAGTATGGCCATGTCATATCATCACGCGGGCGTTTCTCGCCTTCCTCCGCGGCCCTCCTGACCGCTTTCATCGCTAAAACCATCGAGTTGTCATTCGTGATGGTGTTCTTGGCCTTCATCGGGCAGGTATTGTCAAGAAGGGCTATCCAGCAAAAGGGCATTAGTCTGGCAAGTGTTGCGATGCGATCGTGGATTCTGTAAGCCCCTATCATCTCATGATCTAAGGATAGAAAGCTAATGAGACTACAAGCCAACCCGGAACGTTGTTTTCGCAATGGTATAGTGTTAGATTTGCTGGCTTGAGCGTGCTGGGAGTACTTTCTCTAGTCACTGCAATACTATCACTACTATACACGACCGCTGCAGGTGCACTTGGTAAGACTCCGGTGGCTTCCCATGACGTCCCCGTGTCAACTGCTTATCCCATTTCAGTACAGCCACAACTACGCCTGCCGCCATGGGAACAACAGAAGCTTGCTGGCGAAGTGCAGAGTGACTTCTCCAATGCCTTAAAGGCAAACCAAACCTGTCTCACGGAATGGCCCGACGTAGGCGATACGCAGTGGGGTGGAAGCACCTGCCTAGCAGTCAAGTGGTCTTCTCTCTGCGGCCGTAATTTCGTCGGCTACATGTCCAAGTGGGATGACGGTGCAGCCCGGACCAACCCAAACCCGTCTTGGATGTCTGATCGTCTGGAAGACCGGCTCCCGATCTTTGCTGCACTCAACGATAATATCACCGTAACTACGTCCTGGCTTGGCCAATACGATGTCAAATCCGAATCCGAGAAGGCTGGAAGAATTAGTAGGTGCTCCTTCTTGAAGGCACGACAACGCGCCCCGATGCTCTTGAGACTCGCCAGTCCCAGTTGAAATCTTCTTTCAATCGTTGCTAACATGAGCAGTCAACAATGTCACAATAGCTGTCCCGCACAGGGGTGTTCCAGCAGCAGCTCGCAACACTCAAAACAATCTTCTCCAACCTGAAGTGAGTATGCCCATAATGCAGCTCGACTACGCTAACAACTGCCAGGATCTCCATGACAGTGGCTCGTACACTATCCAGGCGTCTGTTGCAAGTTTCGCTCTTAATGTTCTATGTGTAAACGCTAAAAAGGAGGAGCTGGCACCCATCGTTTACGAAACATGGCCTAATGCCGTCGTCATGAAAAACACGTCCATGGCGGTTAATTTCTGGCCCATCCAGGCTTTTACAGACGGAACAAATGCGAACAATCAAACGGAGCTGGATGGCGTGTTTGGGTGGAAGAATGAGACGGAAGATCATTCGCGTGCGAGACCAGGTACGACCGACGGCCTAGTATTTATGTCGTTTGTGTGCTCATTCAAGATTTAGTATTTCTTAAGTTTCCGAAAGCAGGCAACACGGTAAGAAGACGCGCCTTCCCCCTGACTCGCTCCGTACTAACTCATCAGCTCGCAAACCACACGTCGATCTTTGATGACAGAGCAGAAGCCTACCTCCTCGGCAAAGCTCCAGACGACACTACTCAAGACTACTTCCTCTGCTCCATGAAAGCCGGCATTACCACGTCCTGCACAACGCGCTACAACGCTTCCTCTGGTGGCCAGAGCCTCGAGGCCATCTGCGACCAACAAGATGACCACAAGCACGACGATGACCACGAGGACAACCAATCTACAGCCCCCTCCCCATCTAGCACTGACGCACCAGCGGTAAGTGGCTGGCGCGCCATGGCCTTTGACCTCCTCAATTCGATGAGTCTCAACAACGGCGTCTTCGACGGCGACGCATCAACAGCGCGGATCCTCACACAACTACAATTAACAGAACCTGCACTCAATAAAACACTGCCCAGTCCCGCTGAAGCGCTACTGAGTATCATGACGTGTACGGTCCTAGACCTGACGCAGGATTTCCCCTTCCAGGTGTCCGGGAATGAGTCGGGCAATGAGACTGATGTTGGGTTGGAGCGAAATCAGTTGCAGCATTTTGACGCCTCAATCCGCGTAGCGCAGTACATGTCCGGCGGCGAGAAACAGTACCAGAAAGCGTTTCTCGTTGTTCTTGCTCTTACGTTGCTTATCAATCTCTTCATCTTGGGTTACCTTGCCATCGTTTTGCGCGTCCGCCTCATTACCGATCTTTGCGAGCCACTGGTCTTATTTATACTGGGCTATCATTCTTTTCCCGGGAAGGGGCTGTTTGAGGGTTTGCCGCAGGAGGGGCCACAGAAGAGCGATTTGAAGGAACAATGGATTGTTAAGAGAGTGGGGGGGCAGTTGGTTGTTGTGGGGAGGGGGGAGGCGGATGAGGGTTTGGGGATGGAAGGAGGGGGGAGAGAGAGATTTGGGATGGGGATGAGGAGGAAGAGGGGAGTTATGGGCGAAGAGCGGGAGTGAGGTGTAGATTTGTGTATGGCATTCGCGTCGACATTTGAAACGAGGGGTTTCGATGTGCTGCATTTTTGATAACGTGGACTATCTGCAGTTTGCTTGCAATTGCAAAAAGGATAGCTTTGTGTCCCTTGGTTGCCTTGCTCGAAATTACCTTTTCTCTCGAAATTGACTTTTCTCTTGAGAGAGCGCTTGCGCGTGATGTCGATAGTCCTTAAGCGTACTAAAACAAAGACATGTGTATATGCAGATGTGCCTGGCATGTGCAATGACCTTGCTCTTCAGCCTCGTCTTCGGCACCGCAAGCACGTGGGGCTCGCGATTGCAGTAGCTGCCGGGCTTTGCCGTGCATCGCACCCACACCGCCGCATGAACCCCATGATTGCCGTCTCATTCTGGGGTCTTGAAATGACGTTGAAGACACGATGTCTTCATCACGGCTGTCCATCCCATGTCTCCAAAATGTCCCTGCATGCGTCACAGACACCTGCGCCGCCATAAAGGCGATGCCTGCACATGCGCGTGTAGGTAGCACGCCTTATCGAACGGCCTCGGTGCCTCTCTAGATGCTTTCCAGGGCGCCCACTAATCAGCCTGGTCCATCGCAGGTCGGCGGGTCATACTCCACCTGTCTATAGCACGAGTCCGAAGGCCTAGGTTGCTGCCCTCGTGGGTCCCGCGCGTGCTAGGCGTCTCCTGCCTATAAGGGCTCGGCTTTGTCTTCCGACCGTGTCGACGATGTTCAGAAAAAGTAAAAAGATCAACACACTGAATACTCTGGCACACAAACCTTCCAATCCACATGCTAGAGAAGATACTGGAGAGGCAGCAAGGCGCGGTGCATGAAGCGGGCAGAGATGCAGCGCCCAGGTTGCCTATCTCGCTATCGGGCGAGATCAATGTTGCCACACGGTGCGCCTTCACTCCCTCATTAACCTTCGTGATGAGTACCCGTGTACATGATACTAACATGCCGATGCTTGCAGATCCCTCCACACGTCCCTCAACCGCCTCATTACATCCCGCCTCCCGCTCGCCCTCCCACCGCACACGGCCGACGCCTCGCTCTACGCAACCGGCCTCGTACACTTTGCCCACATCTTCCTGACCTTCGAGTCGCTGTGGGCTGATCTACTGCGCGACCACGCTCCCCAAGCCTCCCCACAAAGCGGAGCCGAAGCCCCGGTGATCGGCCCTGGGACTGCCTCCCCGCAATTCTCGCCGTTGCTATCATACCTCCTCGTGAACCCCTACGACTCTCCCTCGCTATTCACATCCACACTCGGTGCACCAACGCCGCCCTCGCCACAGCTCGCTGCGTTCCTGCAGTCGTTACGGCCGAGGGGGCTGATACGCTCGGGGCGGCTGAAGAGGGATCTGGAGTACCTGTTAGGTCTGCACCCCACAGATCTTGAAGTTCTGCTGGCAAAGTACCCCGGAGACAAGGTCGCCGAGTTCTGCACACACATCAGGAAGAGCGTGAACGAGAAGCCGTGGACGCTGGTGAGCTATGCGTGGTGTTTCTACATGGCCATCTTCTCGGGCGGCCGGTGGATAAGAGGCAGCTTACTGAAGGCGCCTCCGGGATTCTGGCCTGCCATCGAGGAGGGAGACACGATGGGTCTGGAAGATAGAGGCTTGTCGTTCTGGCACTTCCTTGGCGCGTACGACGGAGAAGACATCAAGGCCGAATTCAAGGCGCGGCTTGCTGCCGCAGAGGGCCTCTTCACGCCCGACGAGCGCGTCGACATCATCGAGGAGACAAAGGAAATCTTCCGGCTCAGTGCGACATTGGTGGAAGAGCTGGACGCCATGGTCGGTACTGACCTCGCCAAGGTAGATGCCGCCCCACTTGTTCATCACGAACAGAAGACTCCAGATGAGAAGGAGGCTTTCATCGACGCGGCGGCTCGGCTCAATATCAGAGCAAGACACGTGGTCAAGCCCAAGGACCCATACAGAACCTTTGTCAGACGACCGGAAGTTACCGGGGCTCTTGTTGCTCTGGGTTGTCTGGCCTGTGTCGCACTGCTGAAGCTCCAGTAAGAGCCGTACGTTCTCCTTTCTTTGTTGAAATCATTCTTGTCACCTATTGTTTGTCGGTGGAAGCATGGCCTTGTTTACACGTTTGCATGTTGCATATTGTATGGCGAAGCGGAGTCAGATACCCTTTAGTTTACAGAGTCGCGCACTGTAGTTCCTGCCCTTTGAAAGCTCTTCATCTAGCCTCAACTCCACTTGACTGCCCGTGCTCCCACAATGCTTCTTTATTCTCGTCCGTTGACCGTGTTCCCTTTGGTTAGTCGGTTCCCCAGCTTAAAGGAACTGCAAATTACAACAAAGCATTAAAGAATGTACAAACAAACGTCCTAGCATAAACGAAAACAAATCATGTATGTTTCCACCCTGAACCGCGTTTGCTTTTCCTTTTCCTCGTCCTTTCCCCTTTTCCTACAGCATATTACTTACTTACTTACTTGCATCAAAAATCATACAGCTTACTTGCATCAAAAATCATACAGCTTACTACTCCCCTCCTTACCATGCTCCTAGCAACCCTCGCGACCGCCCGTGCCCTCCCAGGCGAACACTACGCCGGCGATCAGCCCGGCAGCAAGGCCATCGGCGCCTCCATGGACGCGGCTGGGATTCAGATCGCCTTCCTTTCCGCATTGGGAGCGGCGAGAGACTCGAGGGGATTAGTTCGCCTGTTTATAGCGAGGTCCAGAATCTTAGTGAGGGCGCGCCTTCGGCTACGTGCTGGCAGGGATAGGTGGTGAGGTCATGTCGGGCAGTGTGGCGCTTGTTGACCTTGGGGGGGGGGGAAAGGGGGCTGGGGGTACAAGGGAAAGTGGAGAAGGGAAAGTGGAGAAGGGCCTACTCGGCGCAACGGACGTCGAGGAGTTAAATAATGAGGGAAACGTTTACGAATACTATGTTATAACGGAGTGCAAATAGCTGGGACAGAATGTAGTACATAAGTGCTGCGATGAAAGGAGACACGCTTGAGTGGATCGGTAAAAGTGCGAATGAGTGGGTAAGGCTGAAGTGCGGAGCTTATCGCCATGTCCGGCAGGCCGCACTAACCAAAGGCGCAATCAGAACGACGTCTACGTTTCCGTTCCATAGTGAGCCATCACAACGAAACACCTACGCCGCAAACCCTACATAATATGTTTGCTCAAACCTGCCTGGATCTCTCCTAAACACATTCTGCCTTGAACATTGCGTCTCCCCCTACACAACCGCGAACATGTCCACTCGCGGACAGTTCAACACCAAGAACCCGACCATTAAGCGCATATGTAAGCTAGCCTCTTCTCTCACTTACAGGCAGTGACTAATCTACCGCAGTAAAAGAAGCCTCGGAGCTCTCCGTGTCACCCTCCTCAGACTACCACGCCGAACCGCTAGAAACCAACCTCTTTGAATGGCATTTCACCATCCGTGGCCCGCCCGAGCCTTCCGCATACGCCGGAGGCATCTACCACGGCCGCATCATCTTGCCCTCCACATACCCGCTCCGCCCTCCATCATTCCGCTTCCTCACCCCCACCGGCCGCTTCGAAGTCAACCGCGAGATCTGCCTCAGCATATCGGGCCACCATGAGGAGACGTGGCAGCCGGCGTGGGGCATGCGCACAGCGCTTGTCGCGATAAGGAGCTTTATGGATACGGATGCCAAGGGCCAGCTCGGCGGTATCGAGTGCAGCAAGGAAGCTCGGGAGCGCATGGCGCGGGATAGTGGGGCGTGGAGGTGTGCGGGGTGCGGGAAGAGCAATAGCGAGATTATGAAGGAGCGGGAGGATGCGGTCAAGGAAATTGAGGAGAAGGAGGGGAAGAAGAGGGAAGAGGATGTGGTTCCTGAGGAGCTGAGGCTGGCGTATCGCGATGAGCTGGGGAAGAAGGGGGGAGAGGGGGAGAAGGTGGACAAGGGGAAAGAGAGGGCGGCGGAACCTCTTCCTCATGTGGCATCAGCGGTACCTGTAACTGTGGCCCCCCCGGTGGTGAATGTGACAGCGCCTGCTGCACCTGTTGCGCCTGTGGTGAGCCGTACAAGGACCATGCCAGTACCTCCCTTGCAGCAGGTCGCTCAACGTAGTCCAGAGAATTCCCTGGCATGGATCGACACCTGCATATATGGCGTGGTGGCCGCACTGCTCTTCCTGGTGCTCAAGAGGTTTGTCTAAGCAGCGCAGCGGAAGTTCTTATGATGACACATTTTTCTTTTACTTTCTTATCCTGGCATCTGGGAAAGCGATGGAGTGATGGCGTTTAGAGTACATGTCATGTTTCTCAAGTCTTCTTTTATATCATAACATCTCAGACTCTGTCCTCTTTCAATAAATCCTCTTCTTCAAGATGTTGCCTGGCAGGACTTGAGCTCGCAACTACGTCATCACGCCCTCGGGGTGCGAGTTCACCATACACATCAAAATGCGAATAGTGTCGCCAATGCACTGTACCAAGACAGGCTCTCAGTCGACGCTAGCCCAGATACAATGTAAGCGAATATCCAGTTAGCGCTCGTGCATCTGTGGCGAAGGCTACAGAGTATCCAGATAAACCTTGGCATCAACAACGAAGTGCGCTCGAAACACTCCGGGGCTTGTTTTCTTCCTCCCGAGAACTCACTTTGCCAAAAATTAGGCTCTCTGGTCTCTGCTTTATAGCTTTCCTCTACCTTCTTTTCTCTGCACGGCGCTGGTTGGCCTGCCCCACAGCCAGGAAAGAGTAAATGTTCAAAAGGCAGCTTTCCACTTTCACTTTCACTTACGCCACCACAGACCGCACATTCCCACTTCGCCGACGCCTTTTCGTCATTTTATATTGCTTGGCGTTGTTTATGAGTTGCATTTCCCACGCTGAGCTCTACAATCTCGACCACACATTGTAACCACTGACGAATACCGCTTAACTTCCAGCAATGAAGTAACGGAGTTGTTCTTAACCATCGCACCTTTGTTCGACCCAAACTACACCGGGAATCAAACATCCGAAAACGTCGCAATGGGCTTCAGGACCTTGCTCTCAGCTCGGTCATCCCGCCGCGCCCGCAAAAACGTCACCGACGACAGTGAGAACATCAACAGCAACAGCAACTTCGTCAGGGACAACAAGAAGGCAGGCCAGCGCAACCTGGCCGCCGTCCCGGCGATGGGCCATAATCGCAAGCAATCCGCGCTTGTCACAGGTTTCCAGAAGGTCTTCCAGGCCCGCCGCCGCGACAACAGTGCTGTCCCGACCAGCGCACCCGTGAACGAGCTTACGCCTGCTTCGTCGGTCCCTGTTGTGTCCGCTGCACTCGCTTTCAAGAATAGCAATGGCTTTCAGTCGCGCACGCAGACGGTTAGTACTTCCGCCGCGCATACGGTAATGACATCGCTGATATTGACAAACCAGACCGAGCCTGCTCCTTCGCCGCCCTCTGCGGCTGGTGCCACCGTGATCGAGTACAATTTCGCGCCGCCCTCGAGCACTCCGCCCACAGGCCTTCTGACGCCGCCCTCGACTGCAGAGCACGCATCAGCACCGAGCCCTTCTACTAAGTCTGATACGCAGGCGGACGAGCTCGAAGCTACTATGGCAGCCATGTGCGCGGCCGAGAAGCTGCTCAACAGGCGCCATGCTGCTATTAAGCCGCAGGCGAACACCTGCAAGAAGATCAAGCCTCGAGAGATGGTCACCAAAAAGACCGGCCCGCAAGGTGGCATCATCAAGGCTCGCCTACCCGTCAATATCGCTCCACCTGAAAATCGACGCATGCAGTCCAGGACTGCGAATGAGGCATGCGAAGCTCTGCAGCGCCGCCGGGCTATCAAGAATATGGCCTTCTACGCCGCTGATGGTTGTCCCACGAACGTCGATATCATTGAGCAAATCAACGCCCACTTCTACCTCAAGGAACGCCATCCTAAGATCGAGGTGTCTGACGTCACCTTCAAGATCGAAAACATGAACATCCGCGCGAGCCAGCTACCCCAGGGCTCTGTTGAGCGTAACTGGATCTCGCGCTACAACGTCATGATCCACAACGTCGAGCTTATTGAGCGTCGCCTCTTGAACATCGAGGATCACGAGGTCATCCTGATGCAGCTCTTCCCCATGGAGCGCGACCATATCCTCAAGCTGAAGCACTTCGAGATCTTCGTGGCTGGTCTCGGGGAGGAGGGTATCTTCACAAAGTCTCAGGCGAACACAATCGCCAAACTCGGCGTCACGACTGAAGAGTACGACAAGGGCGCGCAATTCACCGGATTGTCGGTTCATCCTCACGCTCATCGTCGCAATCCTACCTCAATCGCCACGTTCGACATTCCCAAACAGCCAAGCCGGGCTAACGCATCCTTCTCACCTCACCCTCTCCAGTCTCCCGACCGCGACCCACACTACTACCTTCGCACTCTGGTCGAAGCCGCAGCCTACAAGCAAAACTTCTGGAAGGGCTACTTCTTCCCCAACGCCTGCTCCCAGCTAGACAGCTACTTCCAGGCGCATAAGCTGTCCCAAGAGGGCTTCCTCCTCTGCCCGACCCTCACAGACTACAAGCGCGACTGGACCCACCGCGAGTCCCGCACCTTGCAGCGCGGCCAGCTCATCTGCGAGCTTCTCTTCAAGTACGACAACAACTCGCTCACCGACTACGGCATCATCCGCGCTGTCCGCGCTACCTACGTCCAGATCCCAGGCCAGCCCTTCTTCAACGCCGAAGATCTCGAGTCCTTCCTCTACCACCGCATCCCCGAATCTGGCCTCGACATCTTCAACATCCCCGACATCCTCACCCTCCACCCGGAGAACGACACGGCCTTTTCCACTGCTCGTCTCCGTCAGCACGTTATTGATGGGCTCCTGGACCGCGCCGAGCTGTTCGAGGCAGAGGAGCAGCAGCGCTGCTTGGATATCGAGCATAGCTTTGCCGAGTTTGAGATTGCGCGCAAGAAGGATATGTCGGCTTGGCAGCGGGTTAAGGCGAGTGTTAAGACGATGTTTGGCAGGATGGAGATCGTGGCTCCGTTTGATCCTTTTGCGCCGGAGCATTGCGAGGAGGAGGAGGAGGAGGAGAAGGGGAAGGAGGTTGCGCCCGAGCTGGTGGGGTAGCTGGGATGCGCCTGTCAGGGCTTGAGTTGGTTCTCGCTGGTGGGTTGGAGACTCTTTCTGGTGGGAATGGCCTCTCGCTGCTGGGTATGGCCTCTCGCTGCTGGGTATGGCCTCTCGACAGTGGTTATAGCCTTAACGCCGTTGGGAATGACCTCTCGTTGCTAGATGATGACGGACATGCTCAAGTTTTCTTATCATGGGATTGGGTTTCTGGACCGATGTGTGGTATCATGGAGTTTTCGAGGGGATTAACAATGTATTAAGATATTCTTTCCTGCATGGCAGTTATGGAGAGATGATCTCACGATGTCACGATGGGCCAATAGCGGTTTGGCGCTGTTTCTTATGGTTAACGTTTTTTATTTATTTATTTTGCAATAGCACGGAGTCACTCGGGGTATTCTATAGTCACGTTGTATGTATGTATGTATAAGGCAGAGGGATTGGAGTTGGCCTAGCTGCCTTTGACTATGCAAAGGGTGCAAGGGAGGTACACTGGGATACCCTCAACATAGGCATGGGCCAGATTGTCTACAATGGGGAGCTAGAAGGCATTACCCAAGGATTTGAATATGCAGCTACTGTGGCCACACCCTGCCAGGAAATCCAAGTACATGCAGACAACCAGGCATGGCTACTCCGTTGCATCAAAGCAGCCAACTAGGTGAACAGGAAGGGTGCCAGTATTTCCATTCACTGGGTTCTAGGACACAAGGATGTAGCAGGCAATAAGAGAGCAGACAGCCTAGCCAGGAGAGCAGCCTTGAAGAGGCTATCCTCCAACACCACCAGCCTTGCCATGACTGGTATCAAGATCAAGAACCTAGCCACTAAGGAGTAGCAGCAGACTCTCAGCAACTACACCCCCCTAGCCATCCATAAGAACCCCAACACCTATGCTGCCAAATACAAGTAGAAGATCCGCAAGAAGTTGAGTGTCCCCTTAGGAACCAGGAGGGAGATTTCCAGTGCCTTCTACCAGTTGAAGATTGGCCATGGATACAACAAAGAATACTTTTTCCGGATGGGCAAAGCAGACAGTCCTCTCTGTAGCTGTGGCGCCAAACAGACACCAGAACACCTTCTCCTTAGCTGCAAATGGCTAAAGGCAGACCGC
>ML976136.1:46117-61102 GCA_010015635.1 Clathrospora elynae | reverse complement strand
CCAATACTCTTGTTGTAGAAATAGTGGGCGCTCGCGTAGCTTAGGTTTACGGCAGGGCACTACCCGGGTTCTATTTAAGCCTCTATCACCTGTTTTGCTGTTTTTTTGCTATTTTGTGCTATCTTTTTAGCCTCCGGGATAGGCAACAACACTAGGAGCTTTAACTTGCGATACCTGCCTAATCGGGCAATTGAACCTGCAATCTACAATCAAACTGCAATCAATCACTTAACTTTTGGCATTCAACTCAATCAACTCAATCACGACTCCAAAAAAGCTGCAATCAACTCAATCACGAGCTACAAAGTTGATTGAGTTGATTGTTGGCATCTCTGCTAGTGACCCATGCGCATAGGGGAAGATGTTGAGGACTGTACTGATGTTGTATTGTGTGAAGCTACGAACAGTAAATATACATGAGTGGCTGTAAACAGCACTAGTGCAGGATGGGTAGTCGCATCTCATCAAGGTGAGGTGCGATTGCACGCAAGGCAAGAACACACCCTGAACCGTGACATCCTTCCACGGCTGGCGCATAGCAAAGATGCACCAATTCGTACGTCATCATTCGATCTCCCCCTTCAACACAAACTGCTGCTCGGTGAAGGCTGCTCCAGAGAAGGCCCCACAACTACCCTCCTGTGTACTGAAAATAGCTTGACGCGTAACGCGGGTCATGTCACTCGCGATGCAACAGCCTGCTGCTAGTTACTAACTCTTCTTGTGCTTCCTTTACCACTATAACATCTTCTCAAACTTGCTCGATGTCTATAGCATCAACAAGCTCTTTCTCGCACACATCATATCTTGTCCACACACAGCGAGCATTTTCGCAAGATACAGGGCTCTTCATACGCCCTCCGCTACCTCTTCCGCGAGCTCCCACAATACAGGCCGGTATTGCCAGCATCATGTCGCTTTCTACAGCGCGAGCAACCAGAGGCATCATATGAAAGGGTCAGAAAGCCATGTTTTCAATATCACGGGAGTCGCACACGTCGGCAGCGTCATGGAGGATTGAGATGCCTGCTTTCAAGGTTGCGTCTCGCCCGCCGCGAGAGTTCACCCCAGAACAACTCGAACGGACGCACTATCTCGCCAACGTCGTCACAAATTACCAGCGCGCGCATGATAAGCTGGCTGAGGAGATACAGAAGAAGCGTGCCTCCCATTTGGGAGATGTTACGACCGCTTCCCCGATGAGTCCCACAGGATTTCGCACGGCAAAAACCCGGGTGGCTCTCACAGCGACTTCTACGGTGGATTCGACGACACACGCTTCAATTCCGCCTGCTTCCTTCTCTATTGTAAAGACCGTGCCGCTCTCCGTTCCGATCTCACAGCAGTCTGCAAAAGTGAAGACATGAGAGGATCTAGCCCTTAACAAGATTCGAGAGGATAGGCTAAGTCTGGACAAGATATGGGATCGCAAGACCTGGAAACAAAATTCCGGCAACGATGTGCGACGGAAATTGCTGAAAGATGATGGGGTCGACATCACCCATCTGGTAGGCTAGAATATCTCTGCCGATCAGATCGTGGATCCGCTCCTGACTCATATCGAGGCCCGCAAGCAGCGCGCGGTGCCACCTGTTTCAACCCCTCACGGTATTTACAACGTACAGACCGTGCAATCAATTAACTGATTAGATGGGGAAGAGCCTTTGCCGTCGGTCGAAGAAGGCAATGAGAACCAAACACTGTCACCCCTGGAGGAGGGTAAGCATGGCAAAGACAAGCATCTTTCAGTTTCCAGGAAAAAAAGGAACCCCATTTCTCAAAGCGTCATTTCGAGGCCATTTCTTTGCCAATAGGCCAGAAACGCAAGTACAGCCATGAAGACGATGATCAACTCGAGTGGCACGAGATCAACCCACAAACGAATCTAAAAAACGCATACAACGAGACTCGAGCCCAGCGAGAAGCTACATTTAGGTGTAATCGCATAATGACATGTAGCTGTGGCATGGCACACAAGATCAGCCGCTCATGGACGCTGGCAAAAGTGCGAAAAGAGATCGAAATACAGGTCTTCGACTTAGTGAAGGGGAGGTTCGCCCGCGACATCTTTCGGTCTTCACGAGAATCATGGATGAGGTGTTAGGTTATGTGCTTGTGAACGATGGTCTGTGAGATATGGGATCTGGCGTGGATCTGGGGCAGTTGCGGAGCGAACGTAAGTGACTATGTCGTCTATGGGTTGAGTACCTCGTGGTGCTAGTCAACATGATGGTGAATAAAGGATCATGTATAATACGGCAAGACTTTAATTTGATCTCCTGACTGTGCTAGGCTCTTAGTTGAAAGGTTGGAGGTCAGTTGTAATAAGCCGGCAAAGTATAAGTAAAAGCGAAAGACACTCCTAAGTGCCCTTCACCCCCACTTTATACTTACCCTGTGAGCCTTGACGGTGTTGGATATCCTCTTTCACTTGATATGCGTTAGTCCAGTCGGATAATCCGCTTGTTAGCGATCACTTGGCAGGTGAATATCGCGGTCACCAAGAGTTGTTAGTCTCACATAATCCCTCAATCATCTACTTCTTCCACAGGTAGTTCCACACTTGGATACACTCAGCCACCACCACTTAAAAGACCCAAATATCTACCCGAAATATGTTCAACCAGCGACTACACTTTCTATCAATACCCACACATTTTATCAACTCCACGATGCCTCCACGCGCCCGCAAGCTCAGAGTCAACGAAAGTGATGAGACCGGACAGCCTGTCATTGAAGATGGTCTCGGCCGTGGCTGGGTGTCTGGAGGTCCCTGGGACCCTCGCAACGCCTATCCTGAAGTCGAGGCCAACATGCAAGACCACGGCTTCGAACACCTCAACATCCCCGCCTCTGCGCCCGTGTTCACCGATCCCGTTAGCTTACCCGCCTCCAATTTCACCATTCAGCAGCAAAACACCAATTATCTTGACGTCTTTCACACCAAGCTCACCCTCGCCAAGTGTTACATCCTCAAGGAGCAAGAACTCGGTCTCGATCCCGACCGCCCGGGCATACACAGGGAGCAGGCATCTATCCTGCTCGCAGTCTCCCATCAAGGTGGATATTTATTCCTAGCAGCTGGTGCGCTCGCTTATGGACGGCGCGGCGGACCTCAAGAAGCTTTATTATCGTTCCCATAAGTTATGCCCCCCCCCCTCTCCCCATAAATGGTAGCGAGGAAGGTGGGGTAGGTACAGGGGGTTAAAAACGGTATACGGTATATTTTAGTTGTCAGGACCCAGGTCTACACTCACGTTGCAGCGGCATCTTGCCCTGTGCACCTTACATTAGTATGGCTAAGGGGCCATTTCTGCTGCACTCTCAGTTCAGTTCAATTCAATTCACTCAAATCACCTAACCTTGGAACAATAAGCCTGCAGCTTTTTAAACAAACACCGGTACAACATGCAAAAACTTGACAATGGGAAGAGGAGGGAGAACTCAGAACCGGAGTCGCCGGACCTTACCCCTCTTTACCTACCACTGATAACCCTTACCCGTCCTACAGACCAATCGGATAGGGCGGGTACCTCTAGCAAACCTTGGAATGTAACTAGTGAAGTTTCTTCTCTCTCTGTCACTCTCTCTGTCACTCCTACACCGTCACCAGCTCTCATACAGCTGCTTCCATTCACTCATTCACTCATGCAGTACCTGCATTAGCCGTTCCCTAGTGGGCGCTCTAGTTGGAACATTCACTGTCCAGCTAGCTAGCGCCCCACCAAACAGCCCGCCAAAAAATGGTGGTTCCCTATTGGCTGAGGGGGGGGGGGCATAACTTATGAGAAGCACCGATATGAGGCTGGGGATGAAGGCGACCTTGGATGAGCCGATGAAAGACTATTGGGACTTATGGACCATAATACAGGCTAACCTGGCTTGGCAGATGTCTGGTGAAGACGAGAAAGCGAAAAATTATAGGGCGCATGGCGTCATGGCGGAAGTTATGGAGGACCTGGTTGAGCCTTAGCGTGATACGGGAGAGAAGGGTGGAGGATGGATAGATGACATACTGGGTAGACATGATATTTTGCTTTGGACTGACATTGGATAGAAAAGATCACCAGATGTAACGCGAGCGAGAGTTGGAGATGGAAAATCTCAAAGAAGGTGGTTTTGGTGATAGAGCGGCGGCGACTACCACTCAATGAACAACATCCTTGTATGTGCAGAGAAATTTCCCAGACATGCTTTGATGAACTCAGATGTATCTCAACTTCCATATCAACGCCAAAGTAAAGCTCAATGCAGTAGCCGGGAGAATACAGCAACTAAGAAAATGTCCTTTGTGTTAGTGTAGTACAGGCGTGCTTGACGAGAACGCAAAGCGGGTGTTTCCCCACTTTACCAAGTTCAAAAAATAGCCTGAATGATCACATCGTGTGACCCTGTTGGGTTAAAATTGACGCAAGAGTAGTGGTAGGCTCCAAGATCGAGGAATTGTGGTTCGTTTGCTTCCGGCAAATTCTCTGTAGAACTTCGAGGTAGCCCGAGAGCCGTAGGTTTGAGGCTCTACATTTTCTGAGTGATGGAGCAGCCCGTATGGACTTTTCGCGATGCAGGTGGTGCGTCGTGCATCTGGGGATGCCGTGGGTCTGGTGGAATCGGGGATTGCGGATACTTGGATCCGCTAGCGTGCCATTTCGCTAACGTCGCCCTTCCATCAAATGAGTGCTGACCTTATCTCAACACGGCGAACTATCACGCACATCTGAGTGTGATTCAAGCTAACCCCATATCATGGTAAGTATGCAGGAGCGTGGGCGGAGTGAGGCGATCCCACGGTGGGAGTCAGTTGCCAGGCGTTGAGTTCATCGTCAAAGCAAAAGATTGTTTAAGCTTCAGTGCCTAGAATTCTTCGTCCATCTGATGAATTTTCCGAATTTTCTTTTAGCAAGTAAGCTTTTCTTGATTCTTTCGCTTTTTGCGGCAGGCCGAGATGGACAACTACATGCAGCTCAAGCTGAGAAAGGGCTTCTTCAAGCAATTTTCCAAGGCCATTGGCAAAGATGACAAGAGGGAATGCTTTGGAGACTGCAGAGCACTGCGAACACCCAAACACCTTCTCATACATTGCAAACACTACAGGAAGGAGAGACAGAAGGTGGCAAAGGAACTGGACACACCCACTCTTACCTTGCAACATCTCTTTAACACTGCAAAGGGAAGGGCAGCCTTGATAGGCTTT
Organism: Clathrospora elynae; assembly: GCA_010015635.1. Lineage (NCBI taxonomy): Eukaryota > Fungi > Ascomycota > Dothideomycetes > Pleosporales > Diademaceae > Clathrospora > Clathrospora elynae. The sequence goes on along the minus strand of ML976136.1, from coordinate 55,911 downwards.
CTGAAGGAGACAGAGATTGCAACAGCCAAGTGGCTGTTAGCAGCAGGAGCTCTCTATGTCAGCCACGGTACTCTATGGCCTTCTAGGTGTTTATGCCCGAGGTATGTTTGCTAAATACAGCATTTTCGCTGCCTCGGGTAAGTTTGCTACCTACGGTATGTTTACTATATGCAGCATGTTCGCTTACAGTATGTTTGCTACATGCGGCACGGTCGCTTGCAGTATGTTTGCTACATGCGAAATGTTCGCTGCCTCGGTTATGGTGCCAGAGTTCCTAGCATATATAGAGCTCTCGTTCCCATAGTCAATACATCACGCATTTCCCCATGTTCGACACCTAGTCCTATTGACACTCTAAGAGCCAGCTATAACAACAACAAACCAAAGACAAGAGCAAGGAAAGGACAAGGTAAAAGGCGCAGGACAAGAGGTAGGGACTTAGTGCTCTCCTTTGGTCTACTGGCGCACACTGCACGTGGAAGACTGCTGCTGTAGCACCAAGCTTGAGATCCCTAGCAAAGAGGATTTAGTGAGGGAAGCGCAGCGCTCCATAGCCCTAGGGGCTGCATGAGCTTCATTGTATTTATGCTAGTAATAGATAGTCCGATGTAAATGATTTAAAAAAAATCTGTGATCATTGTACTGCGAGAGTTTCCAGCATCCCAGATCAAGATGTTGAGCCAGTTTGGGTGGATATTGAAAGAAATGCGAGGTCACGGTAGTTTCCAGGTATGTGTCTTGAAATGTGTTCATTTTTAGCGGAGAAGGATGCACGGCTGGGAAGTCCAGAGCTTTTCTCGACAACCAGTTATACCAGTCCAGAGTCGCAACAGGGAGCCAGAAGGACTCGCGATGTCATAAATAAGCAATTGATTTCAAATAGGTTCAGCATATGAGACGAGACATGAGTGATGTGGGAGTGTAAAATGTTTCGAAATGATATGCATTCGTAGCTAGAGTTGCCGAAGCGCTCAGAAGTATGGATCTTCCTCAATATCCCCAATCAACAAGCCAGCGTCGCAGTAGGCACTCTGAAGATCCTCGCGGTATCATATGTAAGTCAGTCAGTCAGTCCAGCTGACGAAAATACGATGCGTGTAACAAGCAAGTCCCAACCCAAGCTCTAACTCAAATGACGTCCCAGAAGGCCTTTCCGGTAGTCTGTCCTGCAGCCTGACCAGCAGCCTGACCAGCAGCCTGACCAGCAGCCTGTCCAACAGTTTTTCCAGCAATCTGACAAGCAGACCGACCTCCAGACATAGCATCATGAACCTGACCACCATACATACCACGAATTTGATTCTGACCAGCAACGCGTCCCTCATCCTCCATCTCATCCTCACTCTTGATACCCAGCTCAGTCCTCACATGCTCTGTGAACCCAATCTTGAACGCATCGCCGACGAGACGGCCAAAGCGATCCGCAGCCAAACTGCTCATTGCATACTGCACACCCGCCAGGAATCTATCCTTGTGGTCCTTCTCGCGGTCGACTATGGGGATGGGCGTGTAGACAGGGCGGTGGGGCTCAGCGCTAGGGGTCTCAATGCGGTATATAGCGGATCTCTTTCCGTTAATATGGTGGTGTTGGTCTTGACCGGGTGTAGGAGGCGATATGCTCTGAAGGAAACGGTGCTGGCAGCGACGTGTGTCGTGGGAATCTTGTAAGTGCAAGCTATCAAGGCGGCGCTGGCGAGGGAGCATCCTGGGCGTGAATTCCAAGCTGTGCGTAAATGTAGGAAAGATGGACGGGTAGATAGAAGAGATGCCGGCGGCCTTGTTATTGGTGAGAAGACTGGAGCTGTAGAGACCGAGAAGTGCAGCGGCAGCATCTTTCTCGTCAGCGGTCCTAGCAGGCTCAGTAGATGAGATGAAGCTCGTTTTCGTAACGTTTCGGCGCTTAGAGGAGGGGTTCCTGATGCCGGTATCGATGGTGGTGGCGGAGATCTTGCGTCTTTTGACCGCAGAGACCTTGATGGGTGAGGGTGGGGCGGATTCCTCGCCATCGAAGCGCTCTTGGATTCTTTTGATCTTCTTCTCGGCCCAGTGCTTAAGCTGGCCAGGCGAAAGCACTTTCTGGTCCCCGCCAAGGCCAGCTTGCGAGGACATGATGACCGATTTGATGGCGGTCTGGAGTAGGCGGCGGCGCTCGGCGTTTTCCTCACCAGGGAATTGCTCGGCGGCCTCCTCGAGGAGCACTTGCATGCGAGAGAGAAGTCGCTCGTAGGTGAGCATGTTATTGTATTAGTGATGCTATTTGGTGGTGGTTGTGAGTGTATAGTAGTTGTGTCTTGAAGTATGTGAGCGAGTGCTTGAACAATGGTGAAAAGATGAGGGGAAATTGCTTATATATGGAGTGGTGAAAAGAAAATGACAACTATGCCTGCCATTGTGCTATTGTTAAGCGATCAAAACAGGATGGTGAAGACGGCTAGGTGAAAGCGACTTGGTATAGCGAAGCCCGTAGGTCTTCGCGACATTCTGTGACAGATAATGCAAGACAAGTAGAATATTGAAGCCGTCCAGGGCAACCTATATCATATATGGCTGATACTTTTGATTCCTGTGAGGTTCTTCGCCATGCAGTATTGTTAAAACGAGAAATGCCCATGAATGATCACGCAATGGCTGAGGGAGCTTGGTAGTTTGCAAGTCGTTCGAAATTATACAAACTCTGTCCTGGCTACACATGGCATACACGTTCTTGCATTATGTTAGGCAAAGAAACGAGGGGAGCGGTTACTTTGAGGCGGATCATCCAGGTGGTGTTGATTGAAGAGGCAAGCGAAATCCGGGGTCTTATGAACGATGACGTACCGGTACGGCACTAAACCCTTTCCACAGTAGCGTCAAGGTCCACCTGCAAACTTCACTTGCCTTCTCCCTCGAACATCATATCCTCGTCGACTGTCTTTTTGGCGTAATCCGCAGCGCTCGAATGCTGTCTCTGTCCCTGATCTAAATTAATGCAAGGCTTTGCCTTTACAGCACCAGTGCCGGACGGAACCGCACGGCCGTCCCTCTGTTACGCAGACAACTATGCTATCGCTGCAGGCGAGCGACCAATCGCTTGCACAAAACGTCTTAGGAGATTTTACGCTCGAGTAGATGTTCTTAAAATGTGTTTGTGTCATCGACTAGTTTAAATCGGCGCTGACCGTAATACTAGATACATAATAGCCATCTCTTTCTTCCAGGGATGGAATAGAACGCACGCCAAAAGGGATTTTCAGCGCCTAGCCTTAGGCCCTGCCTAGGTTTTTGGATTTATTTGCCCTCCATGTGGCATCTTTTGCCTCGTCTCTCTACCTTAGGTTAAGCTGTATACGGTTGCCTGGTGATGCGCGTCTCGCTAATTGGTGTGAGCTCTTTATAGGCGAAACAATGCGAACCAAGTGGAGAGAACGGCGTTTCGATTCCAACGTTCAGCTTAATCACGGTTGATAGAGAAGATGAGTAGGGGCGAGATAAGCAAAACGGATCATCCAGGAGATGGAGGTTATTACAGTAGACAAGATGTCAACAACTGCATATGAGAACTGTGTTGATTGTTCTACGAAGTAGACCATCAAGTTTATACACATGAGATGTGTGCAAGTACATGGCGTAAATGGAGCATAAATGAAGGTGATAGAAGATGCTCGAAGGTGGAGCCAAGAGAGCATTGACAGAGCCAAGAGGCATCGGTCCGATATAAACAAGGATGACGATAGTTTGGTAACAGAGGAGCTGCTTGCGCCCGAGATGGAGAAATTGGGCCGTTGCTGCAGCTTGCTCCAGCTCGCGATTCCCGTCATCTGACAAGAACGCAAGCAGTTTGTAGATTTATAGACTCTTTTCGTCTTTCTTAAACAGTGTCATATCGCACCTGTTGCTCGCAGCTCTTTTCGTCGCTCACGTACCCAGCGGGGCAACCACTCATGTATTATAGGGTAAAGTTCATACGTCGGATCACCGATTATCGGTGAAACAGTCTTTCTCTTTATTCTTTTGCTTGCTTCTCGTGGTAGCTGTTCAAGGTTTGTCATGGCCTCATGCTTTCGCTTAGCGTTCCCTCTTGTTATTCACGGGCTAGCCCTCACGTTCCCACACCCGATCCATGAAAAAAACTTCGCCTCCTCTTACGCTCTATTTATATTCAGCCGCACTCGTAAGCTGATCATCAACCTTGAAGACAAACTCAGCTCGGCTCGGCTCGGCTCTTCAACTTTCTCAACCAGTGTATATAGGCAGTAAGTACAACTCGCGATTGCTTTGGGTACGGTCGACTACTCGTGTAAGCTTCACAATCACAGAACAGCAGGATGCCTCTTCAATCTCCTATCGATGTCGTAGCGGCAGCTATTACGAAGATGTCACTTGACGAGATCGCGATCTTGAAGCAACTCCGCATTACCTTGAGCACGTACACCGACGTACAGATCATGCGCCACCTCACTACAGATCCGATCTCAGGACTCCCATCGCTCTTCAAAAATGCTGTCGGGATCATCCCCGATCTCGAATGGCCCAACAACTAGTGGCGCCCCACTGTCCCCTCGATATTACAGAGCTGTGCTTCTGCATTCTACCTATGATCAAGCTGCGTAATTTCAAGAGCCCTGTCGCTGTCAAGGCCGCTCTAGCAAAGATCAAGAAGTTGCATATCCGCGTACTCGAAAACTGCCACTTGCGCAACGAAGTTTTTGGTTTCAAGGACGCCGAAAAGAACCCTTCGTATTGCGAGACTCGCTTCATTCCCGAGTCTGAGACCAAGGACAGTTTCATCGACGCCTTGAACAATCAAATCACCAAGGACGGTCGTAGGGCTCTGGTCATTCTGATCGGCCACGGTTGGCAAAACGATGAAGAGAAGCTAACTACTCAGTGGAACCTGAAAGTCGGTAAGCTTTCCGGTTTTGTCTACACGGTCCATACACTTGCGAAACAAGCTCAACTGGTGGGCACCATCCCAGTACCCGATCGCAATGCCGGCGAGTTCAACCCAAACATCGACAATATGCTTACGGGCTTTGGAGTCGACATGAATTCTGTATGGCGCCGCAACGGGGCAAATGGCGCGGTGTATCAGATGACCTTCTTGTTCATAGCCACTCTCTTCCCGATGCTATATCCGAACACGACCACTGGCTATCCGATGGAACCTACGATCGCTGATCAGACGATCAACGACACCTAGGCCAATATTGCGCATTTGAGGCCGAACTTTGCTCTTCCTGATTGGGGCGTTCGTCAGTTCTGCTTCTACTGCGATAAGTGCAACGACCACGAAGCCGACGACAACTATCCGACCAAGACGACAGAGGGGTGTCTCTTATTTGCCACAGTCCCCGGCTTGGGGGATCTCAAGTATCGTGCCAAAAAGTCCCAACGTGGTCACCTCAAGAGCAGGTGCACCTTCCAGTTGTAAGGCGTGTGGGGCAAGATGCCATTGCAACGGCCTGTACATGTTAGGCGTGCGGGGCGAGACGCCGCCGCGACGGCCTGCGCGTCTACATGTACTGTTCTACTCATGAATCAACTATCGTTGACTATTCGTGCTTTTTTGGCTGCATGGCGCAGCAGGTGTAAACCTGCGTCCTGACATCAGCCCGAAATACCCCAACCTCAGCCGCCTTGTAATTGATGTAGTGACAATACCAGCATCAAGCTATGAGTGCGAGCGGCTCTTCAGCGAGCTTGGTAATCTCCTTGAGCCTCGCTGTCGCAAAATCAGCCTACAGCTACTTGCAGCAATGCAGATTATCTGATCATGAATGAGGCGCGGCTTCTCAATACCAAAGGATAAAGTTTCAAAACAAAGTTTCAAAGGTTTATACTGACAACAATATGGCAAGAAAGTAAGGTCTGTACGATTGAGACAACTTGGCCTAGTAAGTAGTTACAGCAAAATTTTGCCCTTTAGGCACGTCAATCTCCAATCTACCAATCAATATACAAGCAACAAGCTCCTAGATGTTCACCTAAGCAATTAATTAAATCAAAAACCTCTGGGCAAGCTAATCAAGCGAATCAATAACTTATTAATTGTTTTGATTGCTTGTTGACAACTGTGGAAGTCTGTGAAGGGCGAAAAGATTGACTAAGTATATCACCAGGTTATGTTCTTGAGAAGCGACCATCTTCTTGGTCTTATTTGGCATTATTGGGTATACATCCGATCACCTTAGATGGGCCATGATACCCTTATAGAAAATGCATTCTTTGCACAACTTCTTATTTATGCTTACTTACCGAAGGTGACCTCGAGATGACGTCACCACTCGTTGCGACCCACAACTCATTCCCGAGGTCCTGTTCGACGCTCACAGCGTAACAACGTCACGAATCCGTTGACGACAGAATGCGTCGCACAGCTCCAATGCCGACAGCTCCTAAGATTGGGACAATGTAGAGCATGCAATGGGCATTGCATATGGCAAGTAGTCCCGGCTTAATATACGCTAGCTTCAGCGTGTACCATGCGGTTTAGATGACTTGAACACGAGCGGCATATTATTCCACCAGTCGAGATAATAGTCGCTCCATACACTTCTGGTTGCGAGCAACCGCTAGATTGTGATAGAAAGTCGCGATAGTAAGACATAAAGGTGGGCTGGTTCGCTACATGCAAGACCAGGTCCAAACCGTGCCCCGACACGACGATGAAGTTCTTACCGTTTTCCATATCACTTGTGGCTTTTTCCACGAGCACGGTGGCCATCGGTCAGCGCGCGACCCTCGCATTCCAGGAACTTGCTGGCGGGCTGAAGCTCAGCGGCACCGGCACCACGCCGACGATCGTAATCGACTCGAAGGACTGGACTGGAGTGACACGCGCGGGCAATGATCTTGCGAATGACTTCGGACTGGTAACCGGAACGAAAGCCGAGGTCGCGACGACCACGAGCGTCCTTTCTAATACGACAGCTATCATCATTGCCGGAACAATTGGCAAATCGCCGCTCATTGATAGTCTAGTCTCTTCCGGGAAACTCGATGTTGGAACAATCGAAGGGAAATGGGAAGCATTCACATCCCAACTGATCTCGGACCCAGCCCCTGGCATTCCTTCTGCGCTGATTCTCGCGGGTAGCGATAAGAGAGGCACAATCTTCGCCATCTACGACGTCTCCGAACAGATCGGGGTCTCTCCATGGTACTGGTGGGCCGATGTTCCGCCTAAGAAGAAGATTAACATATACGCACTCCCCATCACGAAAACTCAAGGACCGCCTTCGATCAAGTATCGTGGGATCTTCCTGAACGACGAACAACCGGCACTAACAGGTTGGGTCAAAGCAAACTATGGCAAGTACGATTCGCGCTTCCATGCCAAGGTCTTCGAACTTCTTCTCCGCCTTCGCGCAAACTACTTTTGGCCGGCGATGTGGGATTCAAAGTTCTATACGGACGACACGAAGAACGGACCATTGGCGGATGAAATGGGTATCGTGATGGGAACTTCGCATACAGAACCGATGGCGCGCGCCGACAAAGAGAAGGTCAAGCCGTGGGATTGGAAGAGCAATCAAAACAACTTGAAGAAGTACATGCAAGAGGGTGTGGCACGTGCTAAGAATTGGGAAACACTATGGACTCTAGGCATGCGCGGTGATGGAGATGCTGCGAGCCCAACACTGGATGCGAAAAACTTGGTTGATGTGATCAACTATCAGCAGTCCATCTTAGAGACTACTCTAAACACCTCGGATCTCTCGAGGGTGCCACAGATGTGGTGCGTCTACAAGGTATATAAGCTCGTTCTCAAGGCCGACACCTCCACTCATATCTCACTAGGAAGTCGGTGGCTACTACCAAGCTGGCATGAATATCCCCGACGATGTTACTATCCTTTGGAGCGATGACAACAGTGGCAACATCCAACGCCTACCCATCCCTAGTGAAGTTAATCGAGAGGGCAACGCAGGTGTTTACTATCACTTCGATTACGTAGGATCTCCAAGGAACTACAAATGGATTAACACGATTCAACTTTCGAAGACCTGGGAGCAAATGCACCTTGCGTGGCAGCGCAATGCGACGGAGATCTGGATCGTCAATGTAGGCGATCTGAAGCCTCTGGTAAGTATCCCCATATTTGGCAAAGCTTTTTTTCGCTCAAGACGTTAAAGCTTATGGGTATACAGGAACTGCCCATATCACACTTCCTCGATATGGCCTACGACATGTCTCAGTTCACCTCCCCAGCTAGTACGGATCCTTGGCTAAACTCCTGGGCAATTCGAGAGTTTGGCGCAGGTATTGCGACGGGAGTGGCAGAAGCCATGGCGATATACGGCAAGCTGATCGTACGTCGGAAGTATGAACTTCTCGACAGAACCCCCTTCATGCTCAGCACAGTCAACTATGACGAAGCGGAAAATGTCCTCGGTGAATGGGCGACCTTGCAAAACAAAGCTCAAGCTCTGTATGATAGCCTGGATGCTGAAACTCAGATCGCCTTCTTCGAGATGGTACTACATCCAATCATGGCAGGCAGGATTGTCCAACAAGTCTACATCAACGCCGCGAGAAACAGTGCTTATGCGGCACAGATGAGGATGAGCACCAACACGCTTGCGGATGATGTCAAAGCCGCTTATGCACAGGATGCTGTCATTCAGAAGAGATACCATAGTCTGCTGAATGGGAAGTGGAACCATATGATGGATCAAATTCATTTCGGATACGATAATTGGTATGTCTCTCGTCAAGACGTCTAGTTTTTTCTTACTTATCCGGCCATGTAGGCAAGATCCAGCTTCGAATTCCATGCCCGCTGTCAAGACCATTGGAAGTACAGCACCCTCAACTGGCATTCTCGGGGTATCGGTACAGAACAGCGCTGCGTCGTCTCCTGGTGACGCGGCTCCGACGCTATCGGGTATGGATCCATACACGCATGAGAATCGCACAATCGACATCTATGCTCGAGGAGCAGGGTCAATGGAGTTTACTATATCTTCTTCTGTCGCCTACGTCAAAGTCATACCGTCTTCTGGGACTGTGAACTACCCATCCGGAATCTCCGACATTCGCGCGACTATTACCGTCGATTGGGCCGCAGCTCCCAGTGGTGCGGGTACTGTGGTGATCACAGTGACACCAAAGAACGGCACAGGAGTCAAGTTGAACTTCCCACTCAACAATATAGCCGTGCCCTCAGATTTTAAAGGCTATGTCGAGTCCAACGGCGCCGTCGCGATGGAGATGCAGCACTTCACGTCGCGCACTCCCGGCTCCAATGGTGCAGTTGTTGAAGTCATCCCCAACTACGGGCGTACTGACTCCGGTTTAACCCTATTTCCCATTACAGCAGGAACTCAAGTCCTCTTAACAGCCCCAAAAGCCGTCTACAGCTTCTTCACCTACACCTCGACCACATCCGCAAAGGTATTCGTTTACCTTCCCCCATCTTTCAACGTCAACCCATCCGCCCCACTTGAATACGCTATCGCTCTCGACAACGCGACGCCTACCACTGTGACGCCGGTACCTTCAGCGACACTTGGTGCGATGCCGGCTGGGTGGGATGAGAGCGTGGTCAACGGGGCAAGGGTGGTAAGTACGAATTTGGGGAAGGTGGAGCCGGGTATGCATGAGCTGAGTGTGTGGTTGTTAGAGCCGGGGACAGTGGTACAGAGGTTAGTTGTGGATCTGGGAGGGGTTAAGAGTAGTTATCTTGGGCCGCCTGAGAGTGGGAAGGTTGGAGTTTAAACGTGAGTCAAAGAGCTAAAAGGCGGAGAGGCGTGGAAAACTCTGTATAGGCAGAACAATTATGTACAAAGGATTTCGCTCATATAAGTGCAATC
>ML976136.1:0-43067 GCA_010015635.1 Clathrospora elynae | reverse complement strand
CCTCTACCTGAAGCCGCCTGGAGTGCGTTGCCGTAACGTCCACCCTGCGCGTTGACGTCGGCGCCCTTGTCAAGCAGCAGCTTCACTACAGTCTCCCATCCATTCTGAACAGCCCAACATAATGCACTCTCTCCCTTTGGCTTCGTCAAATCAGCTTCAAATTTGCCTGAATTTAATAAATCAAGAACCAACCCCTCATTTCCAAGCTCCACTGCGCTCCAAAAGATACCTCTTTTTTTCGAAAAATTGAGTTTGCGTCTGAAAGCATGCCTCGCAGGTTTCTGTTCGGAGATTTGACTGTTCAACTCACAAGGATACCTCTCTGTAACCTGGTCCGCTTCAATTCCTTTCATACACACTTGGGCAGCTTCCTCACTTCCAGCGGCAATGGCTGCAAAAAGAGGGCAGCCATAACGCTCATCCTCCACTTCCAGACATAGGCTTACTGATGGATGGACACTGATAAGATTTGCCAAATTGAGCTCAGCCAAGATGTACATGAAAGTGGCGCGTTCTGTATGCCGGCGCACTTCATGTTTCTCAAACAAATTGTGCAGCTTAATCCACTGAAGGAGCGGGAAGCTGTTGAGAAATTTTGTTTGAGTAATACCGCTTCGTTCTGCCGCATTGGCATGATATAATATGTGGTGTACGGCATACTCTAAGAAAGGGAAGGCTTCTGCAACGTCTTTGCGCAAGCTAGCTGCCTGCGTAGAGGAAGCCTTTGGGAGAGTCTTGGGGATTGTTATGCGTGTAGAAAATTCTACATTCATGTACGTGAGGCAGCACTGCTTCAGCCGCTCGTGGCTTTGGCCCTGAAGATTACCGTCGAGTTCGGGCCAAATTTTACCTAGACCATTCTCTTTCAGCAAAAAGTCTCGTACCGACTCATGGATAAACTGGACCCTCTGGAGTTTGGAAGTCGTGACCTCGGCGAGGCCTTTAGAAGAATCAAGTATAAACCTTCTAACCACATCCGGCGTGATCTCAGCGCGGTCCCATCCAGACAATGTCTCGGGTTCGACTCCAGATAGAACGGCAAAGTATAGTTGCTGTGAGCTCAATGGCTGCTTAGCAAAGAGCACCCACTGAATACACAGCACCAATTCATCTTTGTTACGCGAGTCACGCGTTAGCAAGTCGCGAAATAGGTCGTGCAGGTCGCCCGGAATTTCTTTGAGTCTCCTCCTCAGAGCATGCATCCGCCCGCGGTCATGCTCTTTATTCAGTATGTTCACTACGAGTACAACCCACATGAAGACCCCCGAGGCCTTATCTTGAAGGTCGCTCCGAATCTGCTGGGCACTGCTACTTTGCCCAATCTTTAGCTCACTAGCCAAGTAGTTGGCAATATCCTGAGTATGACCTTCTTGCCCCTCAAGCACCAGATTCAGTCCTCTTTGGATCGTAATGTGTGGGTAGTGCCTGCTTGAGAAGCAGACCTGAAAGCGAATTCCAGACGACACAGCAAGCTTGCTGACATGTTCAAAGAACGAGACCATATCTCGGATCTGTTGTTCCTGGCATTCGTCAAGCGCGTCGATGAAGCAGACCACAGAATATCCTGTAAGATTCTGTACAGTTTGCGTTAACAGCATCTTAAGCGATTCGACATTCCACTGGTACTCTGTGCTGACGGTTGATGCCGATAGACCGAGCGATTCAAAAACGCTCTGAAGCGCTGGAAGCCGTTCGAGGAGTTGTAGTAGCAGTGACTGATAAGTTCCCATCGTAGACTTTTCCATGTCTTCACCTCGTGCGTTGAAGAAAAAAGATAGCACGGTCCGGCCCTTCATCATTTTGCGGGCGTTGGCGACAGCAAACTTCATCAGAGTAGACTTCCCAGTCCCGGGTTTCCCTTTGATCCACAGGAAGCCATGGTGTTCGCTGAGCTTGGTTTCGTCCAGCCAATCTAGGTATTCGGATTTGTGAAGCAGCCATTTGCAGGTACTAGCATGAGCATTTCTGATACTCATTTGACGCGTGTCGATCTGATCGAATCGTAACGAGTCCAATAGCATGCAATTCTGCTTTTCATCCAGCGATAAAGCGTTGTCGTTTGTAGAACCTCTGATCGCTTTCCGTAGTCGCCGAAACGCATGTTCTTGTCCTTCGCCATAATTGGGAAGCATGTAGATGCTGAACATACCCAGCAATGAATACGCTTTGTCTTCTTTGCGCGAGGTGTCACGCTTCTCCGACCAGGACAGTCGTTCATCAACACTGAAATTGCTTAACAACGCTCCTGCAAGGGCCTTGACAGGTATACCCGTGATCTCATGGATTTGTTGCTTTAGCTCGTGCTTGTCGCCTAAATGCTCCCCTTCCCAGGAAAAGAAGCTTACAACACGGGGAGCAAGCAGCTCTTGGAGAGTCCAGCCTCGATTGAACCATCGACTATCTCGAAAAGCAGGCTCCCAAGTAAATGCACACAATCCGCTGCTCGCTCTTCGCTTGGCTATCGATACGTCTGATAGGAATACGTAGCACTTGGTCGCATCTCGATACCAGCGAAACATAGAGTTGATCGCGTCCTGGAGCTCGACGAAATTTGCCTTATTAATGCAGCAAGTGTCCACCCAGACGTAATGCAAGCCATCGCGCTTGGCTTGTTGTGCACAAAACCGAATCTTTTTATACCCAGCCTTGTCATTTCCGGTGTCATTCATCAAGTCGTCGAAGGTCACCTCTTGATCCTCTTGCCAGGTGTGCGAAAGTATGGCATAGGGAGGGACTTCATCGTCGCCGATCAAGTCCTTCGTGAAGCTGAAATCGCCGCCGCTACTGATGTCTAAGAGCCGCATTTCCTCGTGGACGAGCTCGAGCACATCACCGCATCAGGCTGAATGACTTGAATGCGCGTGTCGGTTGGTCCACTCGATTGATTGATGGTGCGTTCGTGATTCGTTTTTTCGTTTGCTCGTTCGTCGAGATTCGCAGTAAAAGCTATGAAGATTATGGCAAGAGGGGTGCTTAGAGAGTTGTGTTCCGTTGAAAATAAGATGACAGTGGGAAGGCTGCGACTTGGTCGAAGTGGGCAGCCTAGAGTGTGGCGGAGCAGAGCCTGTGATTGGTTGAGAACAGACATCGGTGAGCAGACTTATCAACAATCAAGCCGATTGGCTGACTTCCTATTTGAGCGTGCGGGTCGTCAATCAAGCCGCCGATCGGCTTGATTGTTGACAAGTCAGTCTGTGAGATAGATAAAGGGTATTCGTCGGTGTGCGGACCACCCAAAGCACATCATCTCTGCCTGGATTGGTGGAATAGTGCCCGGAATCGGCCTTCCTGTCACGGTATCCAAGCCACCAACCCCACGGCTCATCCCACGGGAAGCCTACGGAGCTATAACGACCTGGCCTAGGGTAGGCCACATGCTGTACTTGTATATATCCCCTTACGGAGCCTGGATGACTCCTTAAGGATTTGTCTTAATACAAGCATACACCTATATCTCTGATTTCTGCCGCAAACACCTCACTTTGCTGGCCATGCTAACCGGACGAGCCTTCCACCAACCTGGACTGAACCCATATCTTCTCAACATAACATACCATTTGGCTGTTTTGGTTAGAGCAATCAACACCAAATTTTTTTCAGCAATTTTAGGGCTGCGAAAATACTCTCCAGGCTTCAGAAAATCTATCGCTGCAATGGCAGCTTCAATTGAGCTCATAATGGTGGAGTTAGGTGGTGTGAAAGTTCGGGGTTGTTTGTGCCCCGCGTGCATTGACTGAATCCGGGCACTGAGTGCACGGACACGGTATTGCATTTAGTATTCTATCCGATCTTATTCCAACATCAACTTCCAACTGTCGCGAGACGCCGCGCCCCTTCAGCACCGTTACGGACTGACGTTTTATAGAGTACAGATAACAACAATACAATTTATAATATCCGTCCTAATACATAGCAATCTTACGAAGGCTTACACTAACAACCCTCTCCTACCGCGTAAACGTCGTCGCGCCCTCTTACTCCAGCGCCTCATCTTCATGAAACACCAAAGCTCTTACCTCGATACTCTCCCTCCCCTCCTTATCCTCCGCCCCGGGTACATGGAACGCCGTGTGTGGAACGCGCCTCGCTCTCCCGTCGAGCTTCGAGTCAAAGCACTTGATTAGCAGCACCTCATCAGGCGTCAAGCCTGACTTGTAGAACCATCTGCACCGCGTCAGCACAACATCACACTATCGCGGTCATTATTCTCCGGGAGAACGACTCAACAGCGAAGTAAGCCTAGCGCAGGCTCCGCACAGCCTCGCACTCTGCGAAAGAGAAAGAGGAAGGGACTCACCGGTGTCCAGCATCATACTTGACAGAATACGTCTCCCCCTTCCTCGTCGGATAAATTAGCGGAATAACAACTAAGCCCTCATCATTCACACTGCTCGCCTCGGCTACAGCAAGCGGATCGCGCTGCACAGTCTTAATCGGGCGCCACACGTTGATGATCTGAACGCGGCTTCGCAACAGCGACTCCGCTTCCGCGGGGAGGTGGTGCGCGACGCGCGAGAGGGACGCGGTGTACGATTGATCAATGTGCACGCGCTGGACGGGGCCGCGGAGTTTGCTGTCGCTCTTAGCTGCGCTGTCGGGTACCTGGCGGCGAATGGTGTGGTCGAAGATGAAGATGCGGGATGCGCCGGTGCTGTGGTTTGTTAATGCGGAGATCAAGCGACGATGATATCAACTTCGGAACACATACGCATCTTTCAACAGCTGTTCGACTTCGGCGTAGTACCCAGCCTTGATCTTCTCATCGTCGAGGAAATCTTTCTCGTTCGCCGTGTTACGGTAGAACTGGAAGCCATTACCGTCGAGTGTGAAGTCCTTCTCGCGACCTCGGACGTCGCGAACGGTGACGGGATGGACCTCGAAGGGGCGTTCGAATGTCTCTGGGCGGTCGATATAGGTTGGATGGGGTGGTGAGCCGTCTTCGTTTGGCTTGTGGTAATGGAGAACCGTTTGCACGTCGTGCGGTCCGGTATTAACGGAAGGTGGTGGTGACTTCAGGGTCTGCGGGAGGTGGGTTGGTGTCCCAGAAGGGGTGATGACTTCAGCAGTCGCCATGGTTGAGTTTTGATGCGGTTGGGAATGCTTTCAGGTGATGCTTGGTGAGTGCGGAGCTTTGAACTCACGATGAGAAGTGCTCAAACTCCGTTATTGATTTCAGCTCTCTTATATCTCTGCCGCAGAGTGACAAATCAGCAATGGGACATCTCGAGGCCGATATGTCAGCTCTCAGGCTTCCCCGCAGCACGCAATATAGTCAGAACACTTGGTGGTCAGACGCGAATTTGTAATGCCGAGGAACATTAAGACTCCCGTAAATCGTCCGCGCAAATACTGTGAACATGACGTGCATCGCAATTGGATGGCTGAAGGTCTTGCTGATAAATCGGCATGAAAATCACAAGGCATGCGCGTGCATAGCTGTCACGTCACTCGGAATGAATTGCTGATAATCACATCTGACATGCTGACCGCGAGCACTTCTGAAGTTTTTAATGTATAGATGCGATACGTGTTCGTGTTAGATCGGCACGTGAATGAGTGCTGTAACAGTCGTGCCGTCATCAAGCGTACTCGTCTCTTCCTCGACACGATAGCCTCTCCATCTCGGGATAAGCTTGAACCAGAAATACCAATACCCAAGGCCGAACACAATGACCGATATACCAACTAATGCATACGTAGCATACCATATCCCGCCCTTCGTATGCCCACCCTTCGGTGGAAAGAACGGCGCAGCAAGGAGTGCCGTACTTAAGGCGACGCGAAGCAGGACTGCCATGCCCCACGCTTTGAATGGGCGCCTCAAATCTGGACGCTTGTATCTAAGCCACAGCAGCCCTATGGAAGATGCCAGTGCAAATACCTGGCCAGGATATCCTTCCACTTCTAAGATGAATGAGTATACATCGCTCGAAGGTGGGAGAACGATGACGATGAACGATGGTATGTAATGCACGATGAGGCCTCCAAGTGGCGCGTTAAAGGGTTTCGAGGACGCGAGAAGTTTGGAGTAGGGGAGGAAGCCTTGTCGGGCTATCTCCTGGTTGAGCCGCGCCTGCAGGCATTGGTTAGGTAGCGACCTTTGAGTTCATGAGATGCTTGCTTACCAAAGCAAATGTTACGACCATGACATTTCCTACACCTGACAATGCCACTGCAAGTGGTAGTAATGTCTTGCCAACAGTCGGCCCAAAGCACCGCTCGAAAAATAAGGCTGCAATGAGCTCCCCGCTATTTTTCACCTCATCCAAAGGGACCACGACGAAGTACGCAACGTTGACTAACAAGTACATCAAGCATGCGGTAACAAGTGCCGTGATAGAGACCGACTTGAGCGTCCGCACCGGATTCCGAACCTCGTTGAGGACATTGTTGACGTTGCTCAGTCCCGCAAAAGAGTAGAAGACCTTGAACAAACTCGTTGAGATGATTCCCCAGCTCCAGTCCGTATCCTTCCAGAGGTCTGCGCCGGTAGGGAAGTGGCTTCGCTTTCCATCTGTTCCTTGTGGTTTGAAAAGCACGACGAAAGCGCCAGACACGATCATAAACACGACGAGCGCGACTTTGATCCACCCGAGGAAATTCTGGATCCGGATGCCGGTTTTCATGAAGCAGCCATGCACGATGGTGATGGTAGTAAGCAACCCCACAGCAAGCGTTTTGCGCAGATAGTCCGTTGCCTCAATATCGAATGCGTAAAGCGTATACTGCGCAAAGACGATACAGTTGCTTGCCGTGAAGCCCAGTAGCACAGCTTGAGTTGCCACCAAGGTACTCGCCAGGAATCGAGGCTTGCGGTACGTAAATTCGAGGTACACTTTTTCGCCGCCCGATCGAGGCAGCATGCATCCATACTCGAGACTGACAGCGAGTCCGCAAGCTGCGATAATGGCGCCTACAACCCACAGGGATAGCGAGAGACCAACGCTTCCGACGCCTTTGACGATGACGCCTGGTGTTGCGAAGATGCCGCTTCCGATAACGCGTGAGATGACGAGAATGTATGCGCTCGACCAGGTGATGGTTCGACCCAGTGTCGATGTTTCGGGGAGCACGTCGTCCTCAATCGTCCGCATTGTACCTTCGCGGATCGGCGCGTTTGATTCATCGCTGGATACGAGGGTTTTGCCGCTTTCTGCTGAAGATGTTGGTCGCGAAATTAGAGGTTCCTGTTCGTTGGTAGACATCGCGGGTTATCTTAGATGAAGCAATCTTGTTGTCGTCCATTTGGCGTGAGTGTCTTAGCATCACGGTATGCGTCATATTGGAAGGTGGTACAACGGGCAAGCTGAGGAACGCAGTACAATTGTCAGCAGCCGGCACACCATTGTAACAAGAAATGTCGCGAGTCTCACACCTTAGATGAACATGATGCCGCTATCGTATTTGGTGCGTCGTGATTAGTATTCCAAATGTCTTGTGAAAGCACGTCATTTTCGGCCGTGTTGACGCGTGCTGAGAGCATCACCAAGACTAGAACACAACGTCTTCACGACCATGCTAATAATGTGCACTCTCCTTATTCACCGGCCAATCACCCAAGAGCATGTTTTTCATAATCCTCGCCACTTTCGCAGACTGCGCGACAGCATCCTCCACTGCTCTCACGCTGCTCATGCTAATCTGCAACGTGCCGCCCAGCAACTCCTTCGTAATGCTTTCCCCCCCAGTAGTCACCCACATTATCTTTTTCCCTGCGATGCTCAAATCCATCGTCGTAGATGTTGCTCAGGGAGTGCTATAAAACACCTATTTATCGCCTTTGCAGGGAATCCAGTATCGCCAGCTGATGTCCTTACCATCATTTGCAGCGCCTTTGGGTCTGAAATTGGAAGGCATTGTCGATTCGGGATCGGGGTCTTCATTGGTGACTATCCGCCCGGAGAGTACGCGACACGATGGTATCAGTACCGTTTTGTTGTCAGGGGATCGGATCGCTAATACGCAGCAGTCGTAGAGGTCCATGCCGGTAAGGGGCGAACCCATGAGCCAGGCCACACTCGACAGGAGGGTACCGCCAAAGACAGCCACGACAGAAATCTCAATAGAAGAGCCGGAGCCTGTATATTGTGGAAGTTCCAGATAATCGGTAAATTGAAAGTCGGCATCGTGAAGAAGGCTGCGCATGGCGACGGGATGATGGGCAATGCGCGTGTAGCTATAAACCCCACGCGGATGATTAAGGATCTGGTATTTCGATAATCCGGTAGCAAGGCCAAGCAGTCGCAGATTCAGCTCGGCGAGCCGTCGCTTCTCGGTGACGGCTGGAGTTACAATGTGTTTCATATCGTCGACCTGCGTAGCGAAATGGAAAAAGACAGAACGGAGCGCGAGCCACAAGATCTGGAAGACGAGCCAGATGCGGAAACACACTTCCGGCTCCTTCGAGAGTAACGCATAAGTCCCGATAAGCGAGCAGATGCAAACAACGGCGCCGAGGCCCCAGAAACTTGCCAAAACCGGCTTTTCATGAGGTTCAGAGGAACATCCAAGAGCACTCTACGCTCTCCTCCTATAACCTGAGCCGTGGGAAGCGATCCAGCTACAATATCGATATGCTTGGTCTGCTCGCCAGACCGTGTCGCTCTGCCTACGTGAAAGATCTGAAGCGCGATGGCGGAGAGGAATAAATAAGCCCACGTAACTCCCGTGACCCAGAAGATGCGAGTGGAGCCGTAGTGATAAAGCAGGTACATCTCGAAGACTTTCGGGAGGGTCACAAACGTGTAAATCTAATCGAACTTTATCTGAGAGCGTTGCGCCGGCTCCCAGTAGTGGTCTCTCATGTAGGTGTGCGCTTGGAGATGCTCCCCATGTTGCATAGCGGTACAGGAGCGTAGGGGACCCGCAGTCCATTCATCAAACGCATAAACGTCGTCGAAGCAATTTTGTTCCGCATGCAGCAGTGTTAACGCATCTCCATCCTTCAACTCGATCAGCGTTATTCGTTCACACAGCTAGCTGGTTCGCATATCTTGCTCCACTCCACCGTAACGCCCACCGCATCACCGGTTATAACCCGGCTGTTCACTTTCCTGTTCAATTTCATGCTGCACCCCACCGCTTTATCAGACCCAGTGGTCCTGACGCCGATGGTATCCCGGAGCCAGCCCGGCGTGCATGCCGATATGCACGCCTTGATAATGAAAACTGCTCCGAAGGAGCTCAAGGATGCTCATGGTAGGCCGCAAGCGCCACGAGTACCCAGAGCAAGTGACTCGGCGGTAGGGCCACCGATGAGGGCAGAGAGCGCTGCAATTTCTATGAGGCCGCCGCTGATGTTGAGGCCGTCGTCTTCTCCTAGAGAACTTGCGAATATGAGGAACATGACGCACGTGAGCACGGAGGAAATAGGACGAGGGGACAAGCAGAGACTCGGTAGTTATAATTGTCGACGTCGGCTGAACGGTTGCGACGGGTGTAAAAGCCTAGCATAGCCTTGACATCGTGTGACGACCCCGGGATGCGTCTTCAGCCTTGGAGGGGTAGCTGTGTCTGGTCTTTTCAATAGCCTCATTTGTTGAGAAGCTTGCAGGGACCGCTAAGTTGCATGAAAAGGGTAAGCGACTGCGGCTCGATATCTAGGCCGAGGTTTGTTCCGCAGTTTAGCAAATACGAGTGAACATAGCGGAGGCCAAACCTCCTATCAACTTGCCATTGAACCATGTCAGCGACGACTGCAACTGTCCAACCATTCGGACCAACCATTTGGACCATGCCCTAAACCCGTCGCGAGCCTGCGGCTCTATCACCACTATAGTATCCATCATCATCCGCACTCCTTCTCTCGGCCAACTCATACTCCTGTGCACTCTCCATAACCTTCGCCACCCCATCATCCCAGCCCTTGAATGTGCGAAGAAATAGAATGCCAGTGACAGCAGCAGCTGCACCTAGAGTAAAGTACAACCACTGCAAATACGGATCCCTCGCTAGCGGCGCAATCAAAATGCCCAGCACACTCCCACCCGCGTTCGTCAACAGTAACAAGCTCATGATGAAGCTCTTCATATTCTCCGGCGCCTTCGCATACGCCAATTCCAAACTTGTGACGCTTGCGAAGATCTCGCTGAGCGCGACGAGGATATACGCTGGTGTCTGCCACACTACGTGTACTTCGTTGGGTTTGAACTTGCCCTTGCCGAGTTTTCCGGCGTCGCATTTCGAAGGGGAGGAGTAGCAAGGTGGTGCAGCGTAGATGGCGGATTGCAGGACGCCCGCGTATAGCATGGCGAGAGCTGCCATGAGGAAACCGAGAGTGATGCGTGTTATCGGCTTGAAAGCCAGATGGAGACGTGTACGGATGAAGGGGTAGATGACGCGATCCATAAGCGGGATGAGCAGGATTATAGTGATCGGGTCGATGTTGGGGAGGATATCGTTGGGGAGGCCGTGGAGTTGCATTTGGCCGGCTTGCGAGATGAAGTTGTTCATCATTTGCGAGTAGGTTACCCAGTAGATGGGGAAGAAAAGGAACACTTTGCACGCGACTAGTGCGGTCTTCAGCTCGTCGATGAACTTGTCGTCCCACATAATTCTCGATCTGTTGATGCTATCAGAGTTCGCGGAAGGCTTCGCTTTATCCAGATTACCACCGTTCCTGGCCGCGATCCAGAGTGCGCGGAAGCAGTTACCGATGACACCTCCCTGTGGCGGCTTGATGATATATCTCTTCTTACCCGTGACCAGTACGAGGTATCCCACACAGAACATAACCAGCGGCAGCAAGTACGCGCTCCAGAACCCAACGTGTTTCTCCAGCATTGTTGTCGCAATGGCGGATATTGATCCAAAATTTATACACATGTAGAAGACCATATATATCCTCTGCACCGTAATCTCTGGGTCGACAATAACCCGACTGCCTCCGCGGAGAGTCTTGACAAAAGGCTTGGTTGAGCGCACTTGCTCCGCGATCAACGGGCTCACGTTACTTTTGATGCCGCCTGTGCCGATGCCAATGATTACCATTGCGACAACCAGGCCCGAAAATGCAGCGCCCCTCTCAATACACCACGGGAGGCTCGTAACGAACAGGATCGCGATGCCGAGCATGTACACCAGACTGAACCACTTGATCGTCGCGTACTTGCCCAAGTACTGGTCTGCTACAATGGCTCCGAACAAAGGTGTGAGATAGCACCAGAACTGGAAGAAGTTGGTCATGGCCGTCGCGCCTGTTTGCTTCAATCCGAGGGCTCCAGGTAGACCGTTGGCGTCATTGTACGTATTAGCGATGTAGTTCTGGAACGGTCCAGATAAGCCATAGTACGCGAAGCGCTCGCATAGCTCTACGATAGCTACCAGAAAGGCGCCGTAGGGAAGGGTGTCGGAAACTCGAGGGAGGAACAGGAGGTCTTCTGGTGTTGGGACGGAGCCGATGTGGACTGGGGCTTCTAAACTCGTGGTTTCGGAACCTTCATTGGCAATATCTTTGCCGTGCGCGGTCAATTCTGCGGGTGCATCTTCGGTTTGCGCAACGGTCGTGTATGCGCCTCTTTCCTCGCTCTTCTGTTGCCATGGTGGTAGCATCTTCAGGAACGTCAATCACTAGGCTATGCGTTCATCGCATAGCTTCCATTAATATGACCGCAGTAACATCATGGGAATTTCGACGATAAAAATGCTGACATGTGAGCTGATTTGGCCGTTGTGGCAGGATCAAAGGCGCGTTCGCAAAGGTGAAACGGTGTCCGCTTCGGTCTAAGACGGATCTGGCGCTGAATAGCCCCGACTATTGCACCGCCACACCCGCCACACCCGCCACACTTCAAACACCTGACATTCTCCACAGCAATGGACAAAGCTTCTCGTACAAAAAATCAACTACATCAAAGTTTGAGGGTTTTGAGTTCATTATGATCGTTAAACATTCAAGTAACTGGACACCGATCACTGCTTCCCCTTGAAGAAGCCATCCAACCTCCCCTCCACATCCCTTACACCCAATCCACCCGTTAGACTCCCTCTAATCCACCCTGGAAGTTTATTCTGGATGCGCTTACTCCCATACCGCCTGTCCAACATCAAAATTGCCGCAAAATCCCCCTTATGCCGAATCGCCCTCCCCACACACTGGTTCACAGCGCGCATACAGGCATTCTCGTAGTATTCCCTCGCCGCCGCCTTGCCATCTTGCCCGTTCTGCGTTGCCTTGGCGGAGAGATACTGCATCTTCGCTTTCCACTCTGCTGAATGTGGGTTCGGAAAAGGCAGCCCAACCACGACGACGCCGCGGCCGAGGGCGTCGCTGAAGTTGATACCTTCGGATAGTGTACCGCCGATTACGGCGAAGAGGAGGGCTCCGCGGCCGTTGCCTGAGGCGATGGCGGAGCTGTAGGCGGTGAGAACGGAGGAGGCGGCAGCTTCTTTGGTTGCTGAGGTTTGATCCGACGTTTGGTGTTGACTGCGCTGCTCGAGGAAGACAGGCTTGGTTTGGGTGAAGTTGTCCCAAAAGGTGGTTCTCGATGATGATAGTTTTAAGCGCTTCCAGGTGGCGATGCAGGTGTCGAGGTATGCATAGCTGGGGAAGAAGACGACTAAACCATCGGGGATGTGTTGCACAAAACTAAGAATGGCATTACCGAGATCGATCATCGTCTTCTCCTTGTTGCGGTTATCGAAGGTGAAGTCGAACTCTGCACCGCTTGATGTCCGAACTACGGGGACGGCGAGGAGGTTTGAAGGCGGTATGACATGACCGCAGGATAAGGTCAGTATATTTGAAGGGTCGAGATAGGACAGCAGATGCTGCTCGTAATCGCTCATCGGAGACATTGTGCCTCCAGCCAGTATGACCGCCCTCGCTTCCTCTACGATGTCCTTGAAGTGGAAAGTCGGGTCGAGAAGCATGTATTTTAATGTGGTGGATCCTTCATCTTTCGAGTAAAAGAAGCGACCTTCGGTTGATGGGTTCATCAGCGAGAGGAGGAAGGCTTGGACATGCATCAGGACAGGAACGTTCTGTCGCGGACCTTTCTTGTGCGTTTGCTTCGTTGCCGGGTTGGCGGTGCAGTTGACTACCTGCTCAGAGTATGCGGTGTACCCATCGACCTTTCGCGCGAGTCTGCTCTCCTGGAGGTATTTGTTGAGCTTGAAGACATTGATCTGATCAACGCCCTTGCCAGACATGATGGATACCATATCAACCAACCCATCGGTCACTTTCGTGTTGGCATCGATAGATTGCAAGTAAGCGATGATCGAGTCCAGGATCCGGATGGTCTGAGCAACATAAACTCGGTTCTTCCCCTTCAGCTTGTTGCGGAATTTCTGAAGATACACGGTAAGCTGAGTACGTGCCTGCTGTACCTGATCGAGCGTCACTGAGACGGAGTAGATGCCTGCAATGGCATCCATCAGATTGTGCGCTTCATCGATGATGACGACCTGGTCTTTGAGGGAGAGGCCGAGCGCTTCGCGGGCGCTCCTTTGAAGAAGCAGTGGGTACGGTAGTGTGACGATCTCGCAGTACTTTGTGGCTGGTCTCGAAGCATAGTAGGGACAGACGCCCAGCTTCTTGCCAAGCGACCCCAGATCCTCGATGTCTCGAATCTTCGCAAGGGCATGGTCTCTGAAGTCGTTCACCAAGACTTCGGTTTCTTTGGTCGGCATATGCGGACATCGACTCTCCGCGCTGGAACTCTGCTGCAGCTCGAGGCAGCGCTCATTGATTTCGGTAGCAGATCCGAGCTTGTTGACCTTGCTGTTGATGCAGAGATTTTTTCTTGAGCCGAGCGTGAGGTGCTTGACATCCTCAATCAGAGACTCTTCATTCTCACCTGCCTGGTCGTCTGGAGCAATTGCTGGCGGCATCTTCACTCTGTCCAGCTCGCTCGAGAACTGCGTTAGCTGAGAGTGCGTCCGAGAGCAGAAGAATATCTTTGTCTCGTCGGGCGCTTCTCCCTCGTCCTCGTTCGGGCCGTCGACAGAGTACCCGAGCGAAGCCATCAACGCCTGAGTCTCCGCTGACAGGCCAGACTCGTCGTAAGTCCCGGCTCTTGCCCGCTTGTGAGACTCTTCGTCGCTTTCGTAGTCATCGAGAGTGAACTGCGCCTCATCATCAGCGTCGTTGGCGTCGCCCGATGCAACCTTTAACCGCTTATATTTCGGTTCGCCGCTCTCATATCGCTCTTTCGCGCGGTTTTCCTTCGCCTTGACTTTTGCGATGCGATCATTCAGATCTTGTTTGCGACGAAGCGCTTCCTGCAACCGCTGTTTCTGCGCATGTTCAAGGACCCATGAAGGCTCTCCGCTGTTTGCTGCATCGATGGCGAACCCCTCTTTAAAGGTGCGTCTCTTGTGGTCGCGAAGCCAGGTTAGGGATCCGCAGATGAGGCTGAGAGATTTACCGGTTCCGGTCGGCGACTCGAAGATGCCGACTT
Organism: Clathrospora elynae; assembly: GCA_010015635.1. Classification (NCBI taxonomy): domain Eukaryota; kingdom Fungi; phylum Ascomycota; class Dothideomycetes; order Pleosporales; family Diademaceae; genus Clathrospora; species Clathrospora elynae. The sequence continues at coordinate 28,665 of ML976136.1, read as the reverse complement.
TGCCGTCTTCCAAGCAACTGTAGACAGCGCCCATGAACTCCCTCTGAATGTCATAGGGCGTGAATGGGTGATGGAAGTCCCTCTCCTTGTTGTCGTCCTTCATAGTTGCAGAGTAGCACCGAGCTGGTGGAACGCGACTTGATGGAGAAAATGACAGGTGCTCACGTGGCGCATTACGGCAAAAGCTCGGGCCCATCCATGGATGACAGACACATGTGCACCACAGCTGATGGCCTTTCTGCTTTCACTCTCATCCATCACCATCTCAAACACTTTAATCGTGTCTAGTATCCTCATTAAACTCTACATGCAAATGCGGCAAATTTTTTCTATAATCCTGTACAAGGCGTCAAGTGACAAAGAAGAGGAGTTGGTTCTATTATAAGTTATATACAATGGGGGCAATATATAGACGAGATTACCTAAGGGAACTAACCCGGGTAGGCTAACATGTTCTACCGTAGGTTAGGGCGTAATGCACGGATTGGCATAATGCGCCAGAATACCAAAACCACTGATGTTCAATCCTGCATCGCTGCCACGGTTCACCACCCTCTGGGCACTTAACCCCCCATGCAACGTGCAAGACGACTACCTTCCCTGCTCATTCCACTGTCAGCATCAAATCCGAACATCATGAAGGATACAATTACCATCATCGATGCGAAATCCACATATCGCGTTGGAACTCCTGCAATGATGGTTCAGCCATTCAATACGATCGGACAACAGACGATGAAAAATTGGAAACTGCCAGGTTTCAGGGAGACGGTCGTTCGCACATTGGTGATAGCGGGAATAAAGATCGTCGACTACAATCATGCGAAGCGTGTGCGAAAAGGGCGCAACATCGATAACGTACCGCTCACGCTTCTCATCGAATCCGACGTCTCGGTGCCTGGCCAGTACGAGACCTTGAAAGTGGCCACGAATGATTTATGTATGTTTCTAAACGATTACGGGATCGTGGATGTCTTGGTCGAGATCATTGATACTAAGGCTGCCTAAGGGGTTGTCTCAGCGCCGTTGCGAGATTTCCCGCTGGAATTTTTCCAGTAGTTGCATAGTTTTGAGCCAAAGCTGCTCAAATAGATCTAAGGGAGGCAGTGGTTATCACTTGACGTGGTTCTCCGAGAGCTATGAGGACAATTTCCGCGCAGCAATCCGACAGTCATGATCACCACCAGGGACGCTGATGCCACAATCTAATGGGACGACATTCCTCCGCGTCTCCGCCCATTGTTGCCACCGGGCAGGGATATCAACGTCTTCTACGCACCGAGTTTGAACTTGAAGTCACTTCGTGCCAGCGAGCAGGAAGAGGAAGGGGAACCAGAGACGTGGCCAAACATTTACTCATCCATGGACGACTACGCTGCATTAGTGCAAATGGGGTCTAGCATGGGCCTACACGAGTCCGCAAACACTGGTACTGTCAGCGCCGTCGTGAGAGCACGCAGCACACAGGGTGTTGAAACGACCTGCGCGTTGACGAACCATCACGTGGTTGCTAAGAAAGGCGATTTTACACATGAAGCATGTCCGGTGGACGAATCTCTCAGCCCTAATCATGAGATATCCCAACGCTACATGGTCCAAGTCGTAGCTCCCTCTCATCCGGATCACCAACGGTTTCTCAAGTACATGGCGATGGAGAAAGCCGGCATTGACAAATATTCAGCGCGCTATGAACACCCATTCGGCCCCAACTACGCAAATGTGGTCAAGATGGTCGCCAAGACAGATTCAGACTGGAATACCCTCAACACAGATCCCGATCGAGTCCTTGGAATTGTGTTTGCCACCTCAGGCCATAGTGTCTGCAACAACTCTGACTACACAGCATTAGGACTGAAATCGGTTTCCTCCATGCCGCACGTACCGATTCCCGCCTTCACAAATCACGATGGAGAGCTGGTACCGAGCCTAGCCGAGAAGATCAACTGCCGTACACTGCTATTTCGCCTTAATTGGGCCCTTATCAAGATGGCCGCAGCCCGAACACTAATCACTAATACACCGCATCCTGCTTCAAGTGTAAAAGTGCGGTCGCCGAACAACAAACGCGAATCTTTCCCGATCAGGGTTACTAGGTAACCATTAAGGGCCCTACTACGGGCTGTACCACGGGAACAATCAGCCAGGTTGGCTCATATTTCAACCTATGTCCTTCTGACGACATGTCCATCATACCGGAAGACCTCACAAAGCGTTTCGGGTCAACGAGCGGAGTAAGTTTGTCTTTCAGTGTCCTTTTCAGCCGTAAAGGCGAAGAGTTCATCAAGTCTGGCGATGCAGGCAGTGCTGATAATGTCGTTCTAACCACGCCATAACCTTGGCAATCTTTCCATTCTGTCCGTCGACTCTGTCGCAAACCTGCCTTACCTAGCTATGTTCTAACTTGGCCTGATCGAGGTCTGGAGAGTACTTCTTGGGAGGCTTAAGTAGGACGTTAATAAGTCTATACCTTTTTTTAAAAATAAAGCGCTGTAAAGCCGCATCAAGAGCTTTAAGCTGCGCTTCCCCTAAGCCCTTCGTCTTCTTTACTTACTTTACTAGGTCTACTCTCTCTTCCAAGCTTCCTAAACCCGCGTAAGCGCTGCCGCCTTAGAATTCTATTAGCTTGTCATTGTCTATGTCATTTAAGTTTATAGAGAAGTTATATGGTAACGTCTCTAAAAGACTAGTTAGCGAATTGCAAGACACACACTCACACAGCTACTAAGATCTGCTGACTGTATTAGGATTGTGGGTGTTAGGCTTGTTTTCATCGGGTTTCCGTACTGATATTTCTCCTAGTTCCCTACGCGAATGAGCTCTCTTCGTATCAGACTCATTCAATGACTGCGTGGTTAGATAGGTGCCTCTTGTTACTCGAAGTAGGCTGGATATTGCAGAAAGAGGAGGCAAGTATGTAAGGGTGGAAACCATGTATATTAAATCTAGCCAATTCTCCTCAAACAGCCAGAGAATCTGTGAACACGAAAACCACCGAGCTAGACCACACGACTCCCTCCACATGACAGTAACCATTCCAACCAAGGGTATAAGTAATAAATATGATTGTCCAATCGAAATGCTGCTGCGTACATGTTGTAATTGCGCAAAGGAAGCTGGGGGGTGGGCGCCAGAGACCAACAACTCCACCATCCCAATGCTTGACCGAATCGTGGTGTTGGAAGTTGCAAGTCGTCACCCGTAAAGTCGTATTTCCTCATCTTCATCCTCCCCATTTTCCAGACTCAAAAACAATCAGGTGAGACATGACAAACCATGTGTCAAGAGATCACTCTAGAGGGAAAAGCGCTTACAAGAAAGCAGCGGCAACGAGACCAGCAGCGGCGAAGAAGCTGGCTGAGACCTTGCCAGCGGCGCCGGTGAACTCAGGGGAAGAGGGCTTGGTGGCGCTGGCGGAAGGAGCAGCAGTGCCGACGGGGTATCCGGTTCCGGCAGCGGGAACGGCGGGAACACCGGTGCCTGCAGCGGGGACGCCGGCCGAAGCCATGGGGACGATGGGGTAGGGAGCGGAAGCGGAAGGCTTGCCAGCACCGGGAACGACGGGGTAACCAGTGGATGCAACAGCGCTGGGCATAACAGCCGAGGGAACGACAGCCGAGGGAGTGGGCTTGACCTCGTAGGTGGTGGTGTGCTCAGGGATGGAGATCACGGTGCTGGAGCTGACGATGTAGGTGCTGGCGCCGTAGGTGAAGGTGGTGGCCTCGGGGCACTCGGTAACAGTTGCGCTGTAAACCTCGGTGGTGGTAACGGGGACAGCGGAGCTGGCCTCAGGAACCTTGGCGGAGTAAGCCGGGGGAGTGTAAGCCGGGGCGGAGGAGGCCTCAACAGCGGCGGAGGACGCAACCGGGTAGGCGGGGTACGCAGCAGGAGCGGAGCTGGCCTCGTAAACGGGGGCAGCAGAGCTCTCAGCAGGGTATGCCGGGTAGGCAGGGGCGGCGGAGGCCTCGTACTGAGGAGCGGCAATGGCGACAGCGGCGAAGCCAGCGATGACGGCGAAAGAGCGCATGTTGATTGATTTAGGGATGGGGTGGTGGTATTAGAAACGGTTGGTTGGTATTAGATATAGGCGGTGGAGTCGTTGAAAACGAGTGTGATCGGTAATAACCGGATTGTATTAGTGAATGACTGTGAGAGTGTGGTAAAGAAGAGGCACTGGAGCAGCTGGAGAAGGCATTATATAGCATCATACACGAGATGGCCTTAGCAAGAAGGCCAACGTCCCTGCAGGGGCATCTGGGCCCTGGCTGCACCCATCTACCATCATGGCGCCGTCTAGTGGCCTGTGCCTAACGATAGTAGGGGATAGGGGGTGGATGTGGAAAGCTTCGACAAGGCCCGTTATGAGTCGTTTATTGATGGCAGTCGAGCAGGCCAATCATAGGCGACGAGGCGTGCAGAGCCGAAATGAGGTCTACGAGTTCCCTTGTCCAGGGGTCCACGCCGCCTCAACACGTCGATTATTTGTCTAGCTATTTATGGCTCAAAGTCGCTTGTTGGTGCAGGAGGTGTTCACTCGAGGAACGTGCTAGGCACAAATCTCCCGTGTTTTGTGCTCGACGGCTGTAGGACGGCAGAGCCCAGAGAAGGGGTCGCGCAACCATCAAGCGCGACAGCAGTTGAGCCTCGATTGGAGACAGATCTCGGACTGCATGCACGGGACGCGAGCCGGCAAGGCGGGGGAGTTCGGCGTGTTGATTGTGCTGCCAAATGCCTTGACAAAGACGTGAAAGACTCGAGCCTTCTTGTTGCCGCCAGTACTGATGACCGATCATGGCGAAGACTCCTAACCACGAGAGCTGGAAGACTGCCCGCGGCCCCGAGCGATTATAGGCGCCCATGCTGATAGGAGGTTCAAAACTGAGCGGTCTGTCGCTGTCGCTGGAGTGGGGACATGCGGGTTCCTGCACCAGCGTCTGGACCTGCGACTAAATCCAGCGAGGGCTCGACCGCCGACAGGCATGGGATATTTGTGATCTCGCAGAGTCGCCTGTGATTTGCTGTATAGCTGAAAGCTGACATGACCCAGATGGAGGAGATGCAGTCTTCAGCTCGTCGCTAGGTTTCGAGCTGTTGGTTGGCTGAAGCGAGCGATTCGAAGCTTCCTAGGTTGTGACGGCCTGCAATTGCTCTAGAGATAGTGAACCGCGTAATTTCGCATCTAGCATCGGTCAGGAGTATCGCGTGAGCTTAGTGAGCGCCATGGCAGTAGATGTCGCATGTTGCGCATTGAACATGGCACCTCTTCTGGTGCGAGTGCGTTCGAGATCGAAATAACGCGTCGCGCAACATGCAAGTTGATCCTACCGGATTACCATTTCCCACAAATAGCCGACATGTCCGCGAGATTTGACAGCGCAATTCGATAGTGAAGACGCAGACGGGGTGGAGATTTGGGCAAGGTTACGGTGTGCACGTTACGGCGTGAGGCCGTGCGTGTTCGCGTTGCTTCTCGCCTGCTGTTGCGCCGAAGCGATGCCTGGCAAGCAGGAGCTCCTCGGTCGCTCACGCACAACATTTAGTCAACAACAACAACCTCAAGCGCAGTCTTCACAACTAGTGTATACCGATTACGATACAGTGACCAGATCTACGCATGATCTTGCACCTCTCCGAGAACTTGCTTTTTCACTCACAAGCGTCCACCCATTCTGGTCTGCGTATCTCGCTCCGAAGCCCATCTGCTGTATTCAGATCAACCAGCGGAAGACTTCAAGTGTTCGAAGATTAGCAGACATGCCAAAGTCACAGAGCTTCGTGCCGAAGGGATGGGTTGGACAGACCATCTACCTCCACGCGCCTTCCTACTCGAAGACGCTCAGCAGTGACAAGGTCAAGGCACTCATCGTCCCGAAGTCAGAACTAGGCCCCAATGCCCAAGTATACAAGACCAGCGGACCATACCCAAACGTCAAAATAACACCGGTCTCGGACGCTTCTCACCCCGCACATGGCCAGCACGCGCTGCATGCTAACCAGCATCTCCCTCCAGACTGCTTCGTTCTCCCATATCTAGGCTATGTGCACGATCAGACTGACACAGACGAAGCATCCGACTACGACCTCTCACTCGACCGCGAACTAGCCATCGGCGTCGATGCCTCGAACGCAGGCAATGAGGCGCGCTTCATCAACGATTATCGAGGCGTCTCCACGGCACCGAACGCAGAGTTTCGCGATTTATATGTGGATACTGGGAATGGCAAGGTAGAGAAGAGGGTCGGTGTGTTCGTGCTCAGCGCTGGCAAAAGTGGGAAGAGGGCCAAGGGCGTTGGGCGTGGGCAGGAGATTCTTGTCAGCTATGGGAAGGGCTTCTGGACGGAACGTCGGTCTGCTGAAGAGGCGTAGAGATTGACATCTGCCCCGATTGACGTCGTCACAGGCGGTTCAGCAGCGCCGCTCTGTGCCACTGTAAGTCTTGGCGCCGGTTGACTGCCTGGTTGCATTCGCACCACAATTTACCATGAAATCGACATCGACGCTGCTCGGGTGAACGAGATCCTTCAAACGCGATTCTCAATTTCACTTCCGTATAGCTCCGCCTGTGGTTAACCGTAACACAATCCACTCTCGAAGTTGCGTGCGTTCCAAGCACCCGAACTTCGTTCTGGAAGCCTTGCGCTGCGGCACTACGGCAACCTGATACGCTCGGCACGACGATCCCAGCTCAAGACAGCAGTTTGAGCCTTGCACAGGACGTCACAGCTCTACCGCAGCCCGAACCCACGCGTGGGACTGAGCCACTTATGGTGCGTCGAAACCTGATTTCTGCGTGTATGTGGCTTCTAGACACGATGATCTGCAATCATACAACAGGAACTAGTCACTGAGGATTTAGACAGAAACCACACCTTACCACATGAAGCAATCTGTGAGACGGTCTAGGTCTTTGCAAGCTCAGCATGTGGCTGAAGTGACGTCGGAGGGAGGTCCCGCGGGTAGTTTCTCGACAGTAAAAATGGTTTTGTTTCAGCGCGGCGTCATTGTTTGCTCACGCATGGCATTTGGGCCAAATGATGGGTTTCTGACAACTTGGTGATGGAGGGTCTAGATTTTCGCATGCGAAAATGTGCTGCCTCGGAACCCTCCACGGACAGCTGAGTTTGCAGGCAGTTCCACAGGATGCAGGTACGGCGCGCCACCACAATGGCTAATCAGAGCCAATCTTGGTGTATCGCGGCTTGCCGTGGGATCACGATTCTGCAAAGTCTGTATTTCCAAGCTTCCTGGCGATGACGGTGGGTCGCTTACGACCTCTCACTGCAGGATCAGCAAGGGGGCCACTTCCTCTTCCTCCCAATCACAGCGCGCGATCCTTTCACCCCTGGGTTACCCAACAAGGTTTCAGAACGCCTACCCGTGAAAGGCATCCATGACTGTCGACGGATTCACCCTGTGTCTCGGGTCCAGCTTTGCAAATCCACGTCACTACCTGTTCCGGATGGCGCGGGCATGAGAAGAATGCGCACGGTGGCCTGACACTTAAGTTCTGGATATTTCCCCAGACGTTTCGCTCCTTTCAATTGCACCCAATTACCAGCATATATCACTATCATCCGCTAGCTTGCGCGTTCTGCAGTACGAAACCGATTTGAGATTACCTTGTCAGCATCACTCCACCTACGCCAACGTACTACTTCTCAAACTGCTGATCCACGCTTCCACTTCCGCGGTTAAGCTGTGCCGATCTCCCACAATCCGACGTTCTTGGCATATCCATTGTTTATCAGAACCACATTTCCCACTCCAGCTGAACAACAAAACTTTCGATACTCTTTTTCGACTGCTAATTATACGACCGAAATACATCCGCACTCACCACAACTTACTATGGCTCCCATGTCTAGACCCACTTTGTGCAGGGTAAGCACCCTCCTACAGACTCTCCATAGCTTAGCGAAGTCTAACATTAACACCCAGAACGAGTCGATGCAGAAGTACATGCTGCTCTCAGCCCAAAAAGAAGCACTCCACCGGCGCATGGCCCTCGAAATCCCCTTCAACGCACCCATGACTCCTTCTTCGCCCGAGTTCCAGTCCCTCTCATCATCATCATCATCATCGTCACCTCCATGGTCGCCAAAGTGCGCTTCGCCATATTCCGCAACCACCGACGCGATGCCCATCGGCCGTAGGACCAGAGCGACCCCGCGTACTAGCATCGACGACATGCACATGGAGGAGTCGCACAAGCTCGCCGAGATAAACCAGCAGATCATCGCTACCCTCACCGAGCTGCTAAACACTGAATGTATCCGTTCCAACGAAAAACAACGCGCGTGGATTCAGGAACGTCTAATGGACGCCGAGCACCAAATACGTCGTGAGAGACGGCGTCATTCGTCGCATGCTGGACGCGACTTTTCGTCTGCTATCGCGCAGCATTTGGAGCTTGGACTCCACACTTCAAAGACGTGGGCATAAGCACACGGAAGATTTTCCTACGCGATGAAGATTTTTTAAAGATCCGGTCGTCTCATGATGGGTGGACTTGAGATATGGCGCAAAGGCTCTGAGATGAAGTGCTCAAATCAGAAAGAAAGAAAGAAAAAAAAGTAAAAAAAAACACGATACCCGATGCTTTTGCACGAAACAAATAACTAAGCGCAGCCGTGTGTGTGCAGCCAGATTTTCCTATCAACGTAGTTTTACTAGTCACGAAATCACGAATAATCTATCCCCTGTCTAATATCTACACATATACTTACTTTTTCAACTATAATCAATCTCGTATTGCAACACATCACATCACAACAAAACACAACACAACAGGCCTATTTCAAGAAATCTTACCATTTTTACGTGCTTACGAACCTAGGAAATTATATACAACAGTAAACAAGCTCCAAGGAAGCCGTATGTATTAGGTAAACCGCTTAGATCCAAAAGCCTTGCCTTAGTTACGCGTCTAGACCTTGCAGTATTCTCTTGATTATGTAGACCTAGTCTAAAGTTACTATATTACTACGCCACACATCTGTAGGTTCGCATAGTAACTATCCTTGGATGCGATATCTTCGTATTATAAGGAGTGTTTATAGGGCTAATCGCCGCATTCGACAAGATCCTAGTCAAGGCAACAGCAAGGACTTGCGGCTGCGAGTAAAGTCCCGGGTTGGAAAAGTACTGTCGACAAACAGAGCGCGTGTCTATAGTGCCGCGATATGGACTTGGAGGGAAATTTTTACTACTTTCAACCTTTGCCTTGGCTCCCGTTGGGGTGATCCGGTCCCGCTTCATCGGACTGGTTTTGTATAGGTTAAATCGGCATTCCTTCTTCTCCTTTAAACGTCCCCAATCTACCTTCTTAAGTGTTCGAGATACAGCCGTCGGAGCTTCGATATCCGTCTCACAAGCCCAACAAGACAGACAACGTTGAGCTTGAAACGATTCGGAATTGGCTACAGTGCTGGGAAAGAGCTTGTGTTTTTTGTTAGCAAAGAGGTCAGGTGGCGAAAATGTTTGGTTCTCGGTTCCCCAAGGAGGCCTTGCAGCGGTACGACTAGGTAATGGGTACCGTGGTTCAGTCGTTACGGGCAACAGGAGACAGAATGCGCATGTTCCTGCTCATATCTTCTTCATTTGTAGCTCCCAGGGTTACTGCTCGTTCACGTCTTCGCCGCTCGATGAGTCCCGTAAAAATTTCCTGACCTTCTTACAACTGGGCCACGGCACCGAGGATCGAGGCTCGACTCGGCGAGATGGTCACTTTGAAGCTTGGCCCGCTGGGCTGCTGGGAGTTGATACGCGCCGCGCAATCAAACGACGTCGAGGCTGAAGATGCCGTCAAGACTCCAGCGAGCGACGCACCGCCCCCGTACGCCGCCTCATCCTCTCGCAGCGCCAGCCCAACCACGACAGCTCGCCGCTGGTTATCCTTTCCCAGACGAGGCACAACCCAGGGAACCAGCGACGCGCCTCTTGCCGTGCAAAGAGCGCAGCAGCTAGGAAGAACCGCGTCGTCGCAGCGACCTGCCTTCGCCCCCCCCCCTCGCACCGACAACGAACAACTGCGCATGTACCTTCTCGAGATCCTCGCCTTCACCCTCGGCGCAAACATCGATGCCCTAACCGCCGCCCTGCACCACCGCGCCCCCGTAAACGAAGGCACGACATCCCTCCTCACCGCCCCAGAACACGCACACCTGCTGTGCCTGGCCCAGACAGTCCAGCACCTGCAGCAGAAAACAGTGCGCAACGAACTCAACACCATGGCGCCACCCTGCATGACGGAAGCGTTGCACAAAATCCTGTGTCCCGCCCAGGAACTCGCTTCTGATACGTTTGAAGCCTACGCCTTGGATCTAATAGCTTCGTACAATGACCACCAGTGCGACCCGCACAAGTGGCTGCATACCCTCGTTGGATACTGGAAGCGTAACCCCGTACTCATCTGCGGCGCACCGCTGGCTGAGTGGAAGTATACGCTAAGCACGCATGCGTATCTTATTGCGGCGATTGCGCCGACACAGAGGGTGCAGCAGGTGCTGGGTAACGCGCTGGAGAGGTACCAGGAAGAGCAGAAGGTGACTGGGTTCAAGTATGTTTGTTACTATTGGCCGAGACGGGAAGGATATGCGGATTTGGCCATGTTGTTGAAGGAGAGAGAGAGGAGGGGGTGGTATGGGGTGGATAGTGTAGATGATGGTAAAAGGGGTATGGAGTTGCCTGTGAATCTTGTGGGGTTCTCTTAAGGTGTATGTGTGTGTGTGTGTGTGAGAGAGAGAGAGAGAGAGAAAGAGCGACTGAGAAGACATGTATAACATGGTTATTAGTATTGTTGTTTCCATGGTTACAATCTTTTTTACCAGTGAACCATGGTCCAGTGAGTGCTTCTTCGCCTCAAATATTGCGGGCAAGCGAACGCGCACAGCTTTGTAAAGACCTTTGACTCAACGCTGGGAAAACATCTCCAGGCCCACCTTTTCCTGACATCGAAATGCTCGTTACCGAACTCGGTCCCTTGGGCCGTTGGGAACTTAGGCGTGTACCTCAAAGCACATTATCACCACCGCTTGCGGAGGATTCCGAAAACCTCCCAGTAGTGGTGCAGGCAAACCCCAGCCAGCCACCATCACATACGGCCTCTCCGCCTAGTGCTAACACGAAGAAGAGCACAACAAGGCCGTCCTCCTGGTTGCTCGCCCCCCATCCGCGCCTCGGCCACGCCATAGGAATGTGGAGAGGAGGTTACAGACGAGCACGCAGCATCTTACAAGCATACTACCAACCAAACTTGCCTCACAGTCTTCGCGGTCCATCACTGCTCGCCCACCACGCAGCACTCGCCCTCTTCACCGCCTCCTCACAGCTGCGACGCTACCTACTCGAAACCCTCGCCTTCACCCTCGGCATCGTGCAGCACGACGAGCCCAACTCAACCCTACACGTATAGCCCTGGCTTCTGCTACAGTCTCGACGCCTTCACTCTCGAACTGATAGCCTCGTACGCAGAGTGTCAGTGCGCGCCCGCGCGGTGGGGTTACGCATCAGTCGGGCACTAGAGCGAGTTCTACAACGATGAATGTCCCATTGTTAGATCGAAAAAGGACAGCTTAATCGCGCTGGACGAAGCGGTGCAGTGTGTGTTGGGGAGGGCGATAGAGAAGTGTCAGAGGCAGAGAGGGATGCCGAATTTTGGGGAAACGGAGAGGGTTTGGACGGCGACGTGCTAGGTTTCGCGAGCTGGCTACTGTGCTGTTACACCATGGGCAAAGAGAGCGTAGCTGGGGAGAGAGGGTCTAGGAACTTCAGGTTACTACAGAGTAATGCTATGCACAAGAAAACAAGCAGGCCACGCCGCTATGCAGGACTAATTGCGAAAACGTAAAGGTGGGGGGAAAAAAAGTATACCCCAGAACGCCATGCTTCGTGTACGATCATCCCAACTTGACATGGCACATACACATGTGCGCCTCTGCCATTACCATCTGCCCACTCCTTCTATACTGAAGGTCTACTCTTACAGTAACAAGAACATGGCAGCAACAATTGCTACAACGAAGCTAATCGTCGCACCACCCTGAAGCCTGCCACCCGAGCTTTTACCATGAATACCCAGGATCTCGGCCTGTCGTGAGAACGTAACATTTTGAGGAATGCTCTCGTTCAAGCACTGTCCGTTGACGATATCCAGACCAGTAAGATCATTCGGCTCGCGGAAGAACATGTAGCTCCTGTTGTTCAGGCCCTTGAAGCCCTCGGTGTTGTACGGGAACCACATCTCGCTGTCCGTAGCCGAGGTGTTACGCAGGAAGATGCACTGCACCTGGTTGGGGTAATCGTGCGCGAGCTGGGGATAATCCTTCATGACGTCGCTGTTGGAGGTATCGGCGACGAGGACAAACTTGCGCTGGGGGAACGTCTCGAAGATTTTGGTGAGCAGGAACATGCGGATGGAGAGGGTGGCGGAGACGTCGGAGAAGTTGAGGGGGCGCGTGTCGAAGGAGCCACCGGGGTACGTCTTGTAGATGAAGTCCATGTAGAGCCGCGTGGCTTGCTCGGGTGTCGTGGTCAGATAGTGGAAGTGCGTGTTGTTTGGCAGGCTTCGCGACCAGTTGCCGTAGATGTCGGGCATGTTCATCCATTGGGTGAAGGGACGGGCGAAGGAGTTGAGGAGACCCTCTTTGGGGTTGTAGATCTTGGTCACGCGCAGGATGTCGTCGATGTCGGATATGAAGGTGATGCCCTCGTTGGGCACGAGGTAGGCAGTGGCATTGCCGGACATAGTGCCATTGGTGTAGACGTTGAGGCGCTGGACGTTATCGGTCGAGTTTCCGGGGAGTAGGCCGTTGGACTTGATGGGCACGAAGACATCGAAGTCGCCGAGGTCGGTGGTCTCGTAGGGGAGGGTGAAGTTCTGGACGCCACCGGGAGCCTCGATCGCGTTGCTGCCTCCAGGCTCACCGTCGCCGCCCTGCATGGGCGCGGGCTCGAGCGACATGGAAACATTCTGTTTGCCTTGCTGGACGATGTAGATGGAGCGCGTGAGGTTGCGGGCCTGCGCCTGCTGGTCTGGCGGCAGCTTGGCGACGCTGGTGTCGATCAGGAAGACGTTGGCCAGGTCGTCGACCTTGCTCTGCGAGATATCCGGGAACTTGTAGACATTGCCGTGGAAGCGCACGTTCCAGCCCTGATCAGTCCAATTCCCATACGGGGGGAGGTTAAGCACTTCGGTGGGCTTCGCGGCGAGGTCGTCGCCGATACCGAGGCTCTGGAGCACTTGGGTGCCCGTGGGGAGGCCTTCAAACCAGCCGGGGATACCTAGAGAGAAAGCGTCAGCACAACTTCACTAGCACGAGGCTTGCCGCCGATGCAATTGCTTACCATCGGTGAAGAAGCTGGGCAGGTCCGTTCCCAGCACGCTGCCCCATGATTTTGCAACACCGTCTACACCGCTCTTGATGCTGTCTACCACGTTTCTCTGCTGCACGTAGCTGTGACGACCATCGAAGCGGATCGCTGCGGGTGTCACCATGGGCGCCCTGACTTCGACCCGCGCGGGGACGACCGTCGGCTCCGGTACAGCAACTGCGCTGGCCAGTCTGAGAACTGCGCTCAGCAGCAGAGCGTGCTGCGTTGTGCTGTGGTGCACCATGTTTGTGCGCGGTGGTGGTGTGACGGTCTGGGATAGGGGCGGACCTGGGACGCGTGCTTGCGCCTAGAAGAACACAGTCGAAACGACAGACTGAAGGAAAGAGAGGCAGATGCACACAATAGAAGGAGCAAGGATGCAAAGGGGTGCGATAGCAATAGAGAGCCCCGTGCCGTACTTCGTGGTTGGCAACAGGTTTCAGGAGAAATTGCTTGTCGTTAGTAGCCGCAGGTACAGCCTTCATGATGTCATCGGTTGCCATGCGCCCGGTCGCATCGTGATCGCCTCCCGAGACCCACATCTCCACGTCGAAAGTACCATGTCAAACATCTTGTCGGAACTCGGCCATCGTGTTGTCCATCTATCTAGAGTAACTAACTGGTCAAGGTAAGCCATGGATATCTTCGCACGATATGGCAGCCAATATTGATGCGGTCGAGGTGTTTGATTCCGCACTATCTACTCTACCTATCTATTCCACTGACTATGTACATACACTACTGGAAGAGAAGACCACCACCGTAATGAAATGTCGCAGCGTTAGAGAGTCATCTCTTTGATCGAGGGCATGTCGTGGAGTGCCAAAAACGAGGATGACAAGGAGACCGACCGCTTCATTGCATCTGGCTCAAGAACTCTAATGTTGAAGTATCGAAGCATTAGATGTTGGGCGAAGACCCTGGTTGAGCCGCTTTCCAGGCTGGAGGAGTATACAGAGTACGAGCAAGCACGTTGGCTGATGGACCATAGATGACCTCGCTGCCATCTTGTGAAGCTAGGGCGGAGGCTTGGAGTGTGGCTGAGTTCAATCGAGCGTGTTGTCTGGTTGATGGACCGTGGATGCCTTCGCAGTACGCTGGGAGGAAGATGGACCCGATAATAATGTGCCGTGGATGTTTTTGCGCTGCATTTCCTTACTAAAGCTTAGGGACAACACAGTATGTATGCTCCAGGGCCGAAATGGTAAATACCCCTGTGATGCATGTAGCTTATGAAGACTGCATCACCAAACACGACAAAGCCAAGGGTTGACACTATAAGCCCATCTACCGTCTTTTCCAATATCCTCAGTTTAACTCGAGTATGCCCATCTACTGCTTCCTCCCCCTCGACAAACCCAAAAAAACTCACAATAGCGTGTCTCCTAGTGCGCAACGAACAATGGAAACACCAGCGCGTACGGTGTCGCCAGCACCTTCTGCATCAAGACTCGGGTTCACCTCAACAAGGTCCAGTGCGATCAGCGAGCCCGTCTCAGCAATGCACTCGGCGATGAAGTCACCCTCACGCAAGGTCAAGCCACCGCGGACAGGGGTACCAGTGCTGGGCGCCCACTGGGGGTCCAGAGCGTCGACGTCAAAGGAAAGATGGATGGGCGTGTCGCTTCCGATCCAACCCAAAGCCATATCCATGACCTTGCCGATGCCATGTCTATTCACACACACATGAGTATATACAAGCTTAGACTTTGGAGATTGGCGAACTGGTCTTACCTGTCAATGTCGTACATGGAGAAAGCCTTGATGCCGTGGTCGCGGAGAATCTTCTTCTCGCCCTTGTCAATGTCTCGCAGGCCGATGTAGACGAGCTTCTTGGTGCTGAGCATGTGCTCGGCTTTCAACCAACCAAACACATCCTGCCTCGTCTCACTCGCTAACCCAGTCAGGAAGGCAACGGGCATGCCGTGAATGTTGCCGCTGTCTGAAGTCTCGGGCGTGTTGATATCGGCATGCGCATCGACCCAGACGACGGCAATCTCTCTGCCCAACCGCTCGCGGATCGCCTTGGCTGTCCCAGAAACCGTGCCGATAGCAATCGAGTGGTCGCCGCCGAGCGTCAAGACGAGCTTCCCCTCTTTGGCGTACTTGTACACCTGGTTACTGACTTCCTGCGTGACTGCGCTGGCAAACTTGGGGCGCTTCATTCCTCGGTAGTCTGGGTCTTCTGCAGGCTGCAACTCGGCGTAGTTGTGCACTTGACCATCGTACGAGACGTTGAATTCCAAGTCGTTCTTTAGTTGCTCGATGAGCCCGTTTTCGATCAAGGCCATAGGTGCGGCATCGACGCCTGCTTTGGGCTGTATTTCGCTTTATTAGTCGCGATTTCTGCAGCCTCAGCCGGGAACGCTTACCTGGCCGCCGCTGAAGCCGACTGCGACAACGCCCAAATCATGGCGATTCGGGAGGAACTTAGGCTGTATTGAGGGTGCGGATGTCATTGTACTGGGTGTAATGTTAGAGTTGCTAGCCCTGATGGTTCGCGGGTAGAGCGTTGTGCTTCTTTGTTTGTGGCAGTTGCAAAGATGCGACGACCCAAAGAAGCCCGTCTACTGCGAGCGACGCTACTGGAAAGTCGTACCTGACGTATTTGTGCTTCGCAACACGATAAAAAGAATGGCCTGTTAGTGTGACTACACTACAAAAGGTTTACCGACACAAGGCGTTGCTGTGAAGTCTGCCAGAAGTTGCTAAAACAAAAGTCGAAATTGAAAGAAACCACAAACTCAGGGCAGTCGCGGCCTTTTTATCTCTGCACAAGCGATCCTCTTAGGTAATTGCGTTGTTGCTGAATTTTCAGTCATCGTGTATACCTTCACTTAGGGGAACAAGGACGTGAGGCTCTCGCGACCACCTGTACTTAGCGGACAGCGCTTTATCTAGGAGAACCAAAACCCACCCCACTAAGCACCGGATGGCCCGCGGCGCGATAACGCATTAGGGAGGTAGTGGGACAGGCGAAACGTAAGGTGTTGGAAGCTGGCCTACGTGGCTTCTACTTGTGCTTTGGGGCACCAGACAGCTGCACCCGAAGTTTACAAATACGGATTTGGGGTTGTTGTTGCGGTGGAGGGAGTGTTGGCGATCGCCAGACACGGGACGCGTCATTGGTTGTGTCGCGCAATATCCTGGTCCGGTTCATATCGGCGCAGCTTGACACACGAAGCCAGCTGACAACCCTATGCACACTTCTTCCATCAAATCCCATCGATGCTCACCCCCGCGATCCGGTTCGTCGCATCAAAGGGATCAGCAGGCAAGGGCTCCGGAGCCATCCATCTGCTCTGCCACGTCAAGCCCGGCGTCAATGCCAACCGCGAGGGCATCGCAGCTGTCACGGATGACAACATCGAGGTCTGCGTCGCAGCCCAGGCGAGAGATGGAGAAGCGAACAAGGCTGTCAGAGAGGTTATTGCCGATGCGCTCAGGGTGCCCAAGTCCGACGTTGAAGTTGTGAAGGGCTTGAAGAGCAGGGAGAAAACAGTTGCTGTTCACATGCGTCGGAAAAGCACAACAGAAGAAGAGGTCGAGCGAATTAAGATTACTTTATTAGGTAGCGTGATTCGTTAAGGAGCGTTATATATACACCGTAAGCATGGTGAGCTTTCCTTCATGGCATCTTCCTCATTCCAATACATCAACGATCAAGCTGCAAGCCTTCCACTCAACTTTTTCCACGTCTCAGGAAAGGCCTAGTACTGCCACGCACCAGGCTCATTACTCGCAACTATTCACATTGTCAGTCATTACCCACCCAGGGACAAGGGAAGGGAAAAAAACTCACTAGTAAGAGCATCAAAGCCCAAACAATCATCCGGAAACTTGGTCGTAGTAATCTGTCCAAAGACCTGATACCCTTGGCCCACCCCAGCAGGACAAGCAATAAAGCCCGTGTCGAAGCTCAAGTGTCCAAACGCCTCACCGTCCGTCGGCGCCTCGATGCTAAACTTATCGACAATGCTTCCGGGGGGGATATACGCAGAGTGCGCGCCAGTGTAGCTCAAGCTGCCATCAGGCGCAACATACACCTGTTGGCCCCCAGGTACGATAACACCGAGCGCCAGCGTCTTGTCGCCGCCAGCAAGCACTGTGCTGTTGCCCGGCGGGCAGGCGGAGCCGACCTGCGCGACGGGGCAGTAGGAGCTAGGACCGGGGCCGCCGAGGTAGAATTTCTGGCCGCGCGCCGTGAGTTCGAGGAGATGGATAGGCGAGGCGCTGCGGGCGGAGATGACGCCGAAGTATGCGGGTCCGACGGGCGTGGCCGAGGCCGAGGGCACGGGGACGGTGGAGGAAGATGCGGGTGGGGGTTGCACGGCGCAGTATGAAGCTGCCTGGGCAGCTGCGAGGAGCGAAGTGAAAGTGAGAGTGTACTTCATCTTGAAATGAAGCGAGTGTTTATTATTCAGAGAGAGGGAGAGGGAGAGAATAGCGCAAGCGAAAGTAGAAGGAAGCTCTCAAAGTTTGTCTGTATGTTGTTGACTGAGAAACCTGATAGATTTGGGTAAGCAGCAACTCCACGGTTTATATATCATATATCCCAAGAGACCGAGGTGAGGGGTTTACCAATTTCTCTCCGTAGTTACCCTGTCAACAACCCGCACCTTCATGCACAACTTTTTCAACTGCACGCCAACCTGCCATACCGGCGCCACAAGCAACCGCTTAGCTCTTTAATGGTCGTGTGTACCTAACCCACGGTCGTACCACACTAGATAGTGCTCGTAACGGGCGGCGGACTAGCCGGAACGTTGCATCGTGCCATACCGCACGCAACCGCAGCGCACACGAACCGCTATTGTACAAAGTTTATTGTTACGTATAGCTGATCATATCTTGTTTGCAGGTCACACGATGAGTACCCATATAGTGGCGCACTCGAATAAGGAAAGAGCTCGGAGCGTTTTTGGCCTTTTAAACGAGCGAAGATGCTTTCCCGGCATGTACGGTATGCATGTACGTATCATGTAAGTTAGTTTGTTATTTTGGGAATTTACTGAGTAAATGGTTTATCGATAATACGCAAAGATTTTACGATTACACTTTCTGTAGGTAAATCATGCTTCCGACGTTTAGCTGCTAGTCGGAGAGCCTCCGTTTCGCCTCTTGGGACATGCGGCGTGAAAGAGAAGATAGAGAGAGACAGTACCGTGGTTCGTGCTAGCGTAGGTATGTCTGTTCCTCGCCTTCGGGCCCGTTTGTTGGGTTCTAAGCTTTGGTAACATAAGTATCGTCGATTCTCCCCCGCACGCTTAACAAGGCATGATGCTCCCCTCCCGCATTGCCGAGAAGCTTCATCACCGCCAGGAATAGAAACATTAGCATCAGCTTCGTATTCCAATGAAGGGATGTGTTTACCAGAGCGCTTCGTAATGACGTCGAGGCGTTGAATCAGTGGGGAATGCCGTAATACTGCAACGGTATCGCGGGCTGGGGGGCGACGTGCACATCCGAGGCCCCCTCATGCGATGAATGACTGGGCAACACACGTTCGTCTCCACGGCGACCATTTAGTCCTTGTGGTCGATTGTAATAAGCTGGTAATGCTGATGCAAAGCTTGAGAACTCAGCATCGCCGAACACAGCGGCCCCCCCCCCACCCCCCAGTCAACATCGGGCGGGACGTCCGATGTCGTTTAATATGGAGATGCTACTTCATTCAGCCGAGAAAAAAAACCACGCTATGCAGTGACTCCAGCACCGTCGCGTGCATGCTTGCGAAGAAAACGATAATGCGCATGCAACTTTTGCATGGTAAAGTACCTATGCGGCATCACTGAGAGCCGCTTCAACGGCGGTGAAGCTATTATGCCATCTCGATTCAAACCCAGTACTGTACAAATGCGAAAGCGAAATAACCCTTCCACGCCATGCGGGTATCAAAAATACATGTCTACATCCATAAGCACAACTTCCCACTGCCAGTTCCAGCAGCCACCCAGTCTAGAGTAGGGTGGAACTTGGCAACCGCGGGTACCGCAGTTATACCCTCGCCGCCGAGCTGGGCGAGTTGCTGGCCCTTTCCGGTGTAGATGTCAACAAAGCGGTTCATGTTTCCGATACAGAAGCGTTGGACGTTGTCTTGCGGGAACTGCTGCCACTGGGCTCGTAATCTGCATCGATCATCGTCAGCATGCCATATGGTAAGTACGGGAAGGGGAAAACGAACATCGTGACCCATCGTCCAGTCTGGTTGTTGTGCGGTATCACAGCACTGGGCTCCATCTCAGCCTCATCCAGCGTCACGCCCGCCTTCCAGTCCGCGCAGTTACCCAAATTGTGGATCTTGATCGTGTCATCATACGAGGCGGTGGCTACCTGGCCCGCAGAATTGAACGCAGCGTGCGAAACGGATAACTTGCTTGTATGCTCGCCGAAAAGCGCTGGTACGCGACCGTCTTCTTTCCCAGTCATCTTCCGCAAGTCCCAGATCTTCAGTGTGCGGTCTAGCGAGGCGGTGGCTACGAGGTGGGGATGCAGAGGATGTAAACTGAAGCCTCCGATCTTCTTGTCTGAGAGCTGGAACGTTTGGAGTCCGGCGGCTTTCTCGGAGGGGGTGCGCATGTCGTAGATGCCGAATTGGCCGCTTAGAGTAGAAAAGTATAGCATGTTTGGGTCGTCTTTTGAGATCTCGAGGCCGGATAATGGTGCGTCTTCGTTCGCGTCTGATGGCGCATAGACTTCGACTGCGACGCCTTTCGCTAGGTCCAACTTCCGCACTGTAGAATCGTATGAAGCAGAGTATAGCGCGTTCGAATCGTGCGGGCTAAATTGGAATGTGTGAATTGTCCGTGTGTGCGGCTTCAGTGTCGTAATCGTAGGTCCTTCACCATCAGCATCCTCGTCGTCTTCGACCTTCACCTCTGCGACCTTCTGAGACGCGTCGCATATACCCAGGTTCCCAAGCTTATCACCCGCAAACACCAACGGCTTCTCAGTCGTCGGATGCAGAGCCATGGAGTATATGCGCTCTGGTGTAATCTTGATCTCGTTGGGCTCAAAGTCTTCCCACAGCTGCAGCCCGCTCATCCTCTCTCTTAGTGCCCTCAACTCCTTGTCCGTAGTCTCCTTGACGTCGTCGAAATCGAATGTGCGCTCGTAGGGAGCGGCTGGGCCAATGGACAGAAAGTTCCCGCTCTTGTTCCAATCCTTGCCTGCAACGACAATGTCGCTGAAGTTGAAGGCGCCACTGATACGCTGCCTCTTCGCGCGATCTGCATCGCGTATCGCTGTGGACTCGTCCTCGGCCTTGCGCTTTGCGACCTCGCTGTCGGCCACTATGCCCTTGAGGCGCGAAGAGGTTCGGCGGGGCGCATTTTCTTCCTCCTTGATCTTCTTTGGTGCAGGCTTCTTGGGCTTCGGCTTTGATGTAGTAGACGCTTTCGCTTTGCCTGTAGGCCCCAGACCGGCCTGCGCAGCCTCCATCTCGAGGTTTCGCAGCAGCGCCTGCGTCTTCGCGATATTTTCTTGCCGCTTGCGCTCATACTCGCTGAGCTCCACATTCTTTGCGCGCGCCATGGTAGTGTCTACTTGATGGATGAACCTGAAATTCGTCGCGGGGCGGGGGCGTTGCGCAAAGGGTCGGCGGAGCGAGGAGTTTACGATGCGAGGGTGCGGTTCTGTGGAGAAGGACCGTTCTGTTCGTGCAGGTCGCCTGCGAGATTTTTGGGATGTCCTATGCTGTTCCAAGATGAAGGATCAAGGATAGTTCAGACTACTAGGCGACTATTGGGTTGAACCGTCATCTTGCCACTAGCGCAACGCGTCCAACGCGTCTGTCACGTGCCGACGTGTTCTCATCGACATCTGGACCTTCACGACAAACACGGCAGGGGGTTCTCATCGAAGCGTGCCGGCGTTTTTAATCGGTGTTGCACGGTGCGCGGTTGGTCGCCCCAGAGGGTCTAATCGATTGCTGTCTTGGCATTCGTAATGCTTCTCCGCATCGCCTGATGCGAACATGTTCAATTACCAACATGGCACCAGCACGCTTAGCCACCTCCCTACTCGGCACATTGCGTGCTGCGTCGACTCGGCCCGCAATAGCCTGGAGACAGCGATGTCTGTACCATTCGTATGATTACGCACAACCACCGCCATTCCCTCCTGCCGAGTCCGCGATTCTCTCCTGCGCATACGCACACGTGCCCAGCCATGGCTTCACCATAGACACCCTTAAGCTGGGCGCACGGGATGCCGGATACCTCGACGTATCAACAAACCTGCTTCCGCGCGGGGTTTTCGATCTGGTGAACTATCATCTCGTCACGCAGCGATTGGCATTGCAGAACAATGTGCAGTTCCCAGAGGAGGGCGAGCAGGGCAATAAGATGGGCGTCGGCGCCAAGGTCAGGAAGTTGACTCTGGCACGCTTGCGAGCCAATGAAGCCATCATACATCGCTGGCAGGAAGTAAGCTAGTTCGAATCTGGAGCTAGACATTCACCTTGCTGATGTTGATAGGCACTCGCCATCATGGCGCAACCCACATACGTCCCCGTTTCCTTCGCCGAGCTCGCGAGACTCGCGGACGAGATCTGGTTTCTGTCAGGCGACCAGAGCGTCGATAGCAGCTGGTACACCAAGCGAGCCACGCTGTCTGCCATCTACTCGTCGACGGAGATGTACATGACACAGGATAAGTCGGCGAACTTTGTCGATACGGAACAATTCCTGGACAACAGGCTGCAGGACTTAATCAAGGTTGGGGGCTTTGTGGGCGGGCTGGGGGAATGGTTGAATTACACGGGGCATTCTACGATCAATCTGCTGAGAAGCAAGGGGGCGCGTATTTGAGCATGGGGGTTCTCACTCGACTTCAGCAGTACCATGTATCAAGAGCCTCAACACAAGTATCGGGCGTGTAAAGCAACGGCGCGATTCATACCGTGTCTTCAATCTCACACAGCATGGTCGAATCTAAGAGAAATTGCGCTTCACACGGACTCCGGTCGAACGCACAATAGCTAGCAGCGACGTTGTGGTTCGGCCGGCAGACGTCTCCGGGGTGTTTTTGTCTGCCATCCCTTGCATCTACCCGAGATGCTCGATCGAAGCCAGAATGCTGATCGACGCGCTCACAGCTAGCACGATACTCTGACACACACTGTCCTTCATATACCCACAGTAAATGCAAGGCATCGTTCTCCATGCACTGGCGCGCGTGTTTTCGCCGGCCACACGATGAGCACCTTTATACCCGATCCAAGTGCCCTTGTGAGAGAGGCTAAGCATATGAACGTCTGGAAAGAGCTACCAACCAGCGGAGTGAGGGTCAAATCTACATTAGGAATCAGATCAGTGTCGTCGAGGCTGGGCCCGGACTCGACTCCGAGTTTCCATCTCGATCGCACGTCGTAGCGTTTAGCGCAATGGTGTCAACGGATCGTGCCGCCTATGGTGCTATTGCTATTCTCGATGGTTCTTCGGACACTCTGTCAGGTGTAGGCCGCGAATTCGAACGTTTAAGGTTCGCAAGGTGGTAGACGACACAATACGAGTTGGCATGGGGGGCTGACATGAGCACCGCAATTTGGGGGGCAGCGCCGGCCGCATTGACCGGGGTCGATAGCGATCACCAATAGCAGGAGGCCGTCGATCGAGATTGGGGTCTGCATTTGCGCTGACTGCTCGATGGGCGTCTGTCTGAGCGATGTGCGTTGAAGAATGAGACACATCGGCGATGCTGCGATGGAAGGTAGTGGGTCAATGCAGACTAGCCGGCACGCCACATCGAACGTTCTTCAGGCACTCCGATCTCCAGAAGGCTTCTTGGCATTGTGGAAACGCGACTACATCGACATCCTTGCCCACAGAAAGATGATACCCACTATGGTGCCGCCTCCAGAATCCCATGTGTTTGCTGCCTATCGAGCGCGGCTGCACTTCTTCTACACCAGCCTCGTTATCGCGCCCTTGACCATCCACACTTATGTATAGTATCAAACGGGACATATCCGACACTACGATCATTCGGGGAATCGTCTGATCCTTTCCGAGCCGGAACGGCGCACTTCCAGGACACGGAATCGGACCGTTTTTGGACCTCACCACACGAAGCACTCATCCAGCGGCTTACCCAGACCGACCATTCTGCGCATATGGGCATCCTCTCCACGCATAATCCACACGCCTATAAGGCAACTGAGCGATCATGAACCCCCGCCGGCCACCAGCACACCAGTCGGTGTCCCTTCGACAGAGTCCAGACAGGAGTTCGCCTACGCTCGCAAGCGACAGGGCCAATCCACCATCGACCACGTCGCTGAGGCTCCTATCAAGCAAGTACAGCTCTGCGGAGAGCAGTGACACAGGGCGATGGTTCGATACGACCAACCACAACGTCGAGCGGAGCAATCCCGCCTTTGTTGACAGTGAGTGGCCCCGCCGGCAGACTGGGCCGGAAACGGCTGCTAACCACGCAATCGCAGACGAGCCGCCTTTCTTCCTACGCAACTCGTCATCGTCAGACACGCCACCCGATGCTTCCAATTGCATCCACGGACACGCCTCCATCCCGTACCGGCCCAGCCTACTGCCACATGGCACCGACGGCAGCAGTAGCGAGGAATACCGCAGCGTCATCGACGACTTGACCATCGCAAACAAGAGGCTGAAGCAGAAGCTAAAGAAGTACGAGACGATGTATGATGCTCACATGCAAGAGGAGAAGTTGTTCGAAGTGAGGTTTCATGGCCTGCCGGACCACAAGAAGAAGGAGCTGGAAGACATACTTCGGAAGTTCGCTGCAGAGCTTGACGATGGTGCCGTCACAGACTACCCGCAGTTCTCGTTACATACGCCTGCTCTGGAAGCACAAAATGTGGCTCCGTCGACGTCGCGATTCGCCGAGTCCGGGTACGCCTCCATGTCTGCCTCGGGACCAAGCTCGTCGGTCTTGTCAAACTCGGCGAAGGAGCATCAAAAGATGAGCAAGTTGCAGTACAGTCGCCAGCAGCAGAGCATTCACTCATACCTGCACGACATACCCATTGGATTGCTCCCAGAGAACAACATCGTCCACATGTCGGACAAGTCGAAGAAAAAGATGGTGGTGCGACGACTGGAACAGATCTTCGCTGGCAAGCGATCGGTACCTGGAACCCACCCGCAGCCCGTCCAGCAAGAGGAGGTCGCCCAGTCCGCGGCAACCGCAGACCGTGTGCAACGGGAGGCAACTGGATACTTCAAGTCGGAAGGTCTACGTGAGGCTCGCATCAGGCCTGATCGAGATGGCGAAGATGCCAATGTCGCAGAGCAAGTCGAAGCTCTTGACTATTTCCGCACCTCCTTGAACATCGAGGAACAAGACCCTGCCAGTCCGATTTTGTCGCCCGACCAACGTCCAACACGGCCTTTGGACTTGGATCCATATCGTGCTCAGGTACCGATCGAGAACATGGAGTACATCCGTCATCTTGGCTTTACGCCACCAGACATGGCTTCCGGAGAAGCACCGGTGATCGGACACGGTTGGATATATCTCAACCTGCTCATCAACATGGCCCAGCTACACACGCTCAATGTTACCCCGGAATTTGTCAAGGATGCGCTGCACGAGTACAGCAACCATCTCGAGACGTCCCGTGATGGACGCAAGATCCGATGGAAGGGCGGCTACGATGTCACCAGACACAGCAGCGAAAGCTCGGCTTACAGTGCTGCGTCACCAAACAACACTGGTGCTCAGCGCGAGAAGGAACAGGACAAGTTCGTGTATAAGCCCTTGTTCTTCCGCAAGGAGTCCTCTTCGGAGGACGAGGATACCTATCGCTTCGATGTCGAGTCTGTCTCTCCGCAGCCGCAACCAGCGGGCAACTCGTCCGGCTTTAGCAACACGGTCATGCAAAGCTCTTCGTCGAAGCCTCGTAGACGAGACGATGGGCCCATGATCTTCTACACCAAGGCCAAATTCTGCACCGATCTCAGTGGTGACCGCATTGGCGCCTTCGCTACCGACCCAGGGGCTTACAGGGCCATTACAAGCCATCCTGTTGGTGAGACGCCGAGTTCGTGGTCGTCGATTCGCGGAGGTTCCGATATTGCCGAACCGCGAGGACCCATGGATGCTTCTCCCATGGACTTTGATTCCGCCAGCGGTTCCCGTACATGCTCGAGTGTGGGCGACTTTGGCTTCTCGCCCGACTCATTACGGAACGACAACGGCGAAGACAGCCCACCAATTATCAACTTTGAGGCTTCGGGTCTCGGCGGTGTGCAACCAGAGGACAACTTCTCGATCCACGTGCGACGCTCACAGGTCCCCGCCGCGCCGTCGACTTTCGCTACCGGCCGCAGGCCGAGCCTATACCCGAAGAAAATCCAAGATGCTCTTTCCAAGCAACAATCTCCCAATGCCTCGTCGCTCAGCGCTAGCCCTGACCGCGTCATCAAAGAAAAAATCATCTCTACATCCCGCACATGCCTCCCTTCTTCCACCCTCCCACGCGCCTCGTTCCTGCCCCTCGACTCCTACTTCTTAGGCGACGTAGACACGGACCTCGATTCCAACGCCTCGGACAGCACAACCTCGGATCCGGATTCCGACCTCGACTCCGCCCACGGCCCAGCCTCAGTCACGCACATCAACACAGCGGCCCTCAGCAACCACTCCGATGAGTCAATGTCTGAGGAGGAGGAATACTTGGATGACAGCGACGATGAGAGTGTAGACTTTCTCGCCACGGCAAGACAGCAGGATCCCAAAGCTGTGCGCGCGAGCGAGAGGGAGTACGACGCTGTGCTGGCTGATCGCCTTGCTGAGGTTATCCCCGCAGGGAGTTCGGCGGCCACGGCGGGGGGTGGGAGCGGGTTTAGTAGCCCGGCGGATGGCGTGCTTGCCAGCAACGGGGGGTTGGCTGAGAGGGCGCAGTTGAAGCGTGTACACACGAATGATTCGCTGGTTCCTACGCTTTCGAGTAAGAGTCGAAGGGTGGGGGGGTGAAGTAAAGATGTTGCAGTGTTTTTTTGAGCTCTTTTATATTTTCCCCTCTTACGAATCACGCTAGATTTCGGGGGTTTTGCTCATGGGTTTTTGCTTTTTGGGTCCTGCTTTTTTTGGGCATTTTGATGTGGCGTTGGGTTCTTCAACGCATATACCCCTCTCCTTTTTTTCCTTCCTCTCCAGTTTTTTCTTTTATCGGTTTTTAGTATACTGCAGTGTTGTCTCTTAGGGATATTTTACTATACACAATCTATTTGTGGAAGAAGAATGTCTTGATTGACCTGTTTGTTTTTACTGTTTCTCTTTTTTGTGATGTTGAACCTCGAATCTCGATCATCACCAAACAGCGGTCAACGACCGTCTTCTAACGCTTCTACTTGCTGTTAGCTTGCTTGCTACGCAAACAAAAAATAAGTGAAGACAAGAGGCGATAATAATGTTGTAAAAGACATGGGTACTTTGCCACTAAAATTGTTAAATATCAGCAACAGCAACCGTTTGTGGCTTCTGCCTCCCTTGACCAGCCAAACAAGAAGCACGAAAGGAAAGGCTAGTGAAGAAAAAAAAATCGATGGGATTCGTTAGACTGCAAGATGAAGAAGTTACAAATTCTTGTGTATACACGTGGTAGTATACAACATAGGTGAGCGACGACGACCTCTTTTACTCTGTTCTTTTTCCTTGTCTTCATCACTTTGGTCCCGGACTCGGTCTCTGAGATTGCTTTCGCGAGCATCGAATAGTGATGATAATGATGCTATGCCTGGACGATTATCCATGAATGTCGATCGGCTAGTTGGGCTGATCGGGTTTGGGGAGTTGTCGAAAGCGACATGGCGTCGATTACCACGCACAGCCTTTGTTATCGCTTACGTACGAATTGCTGCGCTCGCAAAAGTACAGTAGTACCATGTCCATGCTCTACAGACCGACTTATATAACCCTGCTTTATAGCGAGCTTTTTCCTACTATTAGTGTGACGATATGTAAAGCCGCCCACGGGACGAATGAGGAGGCTCTATCGCGGGAACAGCTGGCACAGATATACGAGACTCAGGGCCGGTTTGTGGATGCCAAGACGTCGCGTTTGCGGGGTGCGGGTAAGGATGAGATAGTGTGCGCGACTATGGCGACGAGTAGTTAGGGAATTGTATATGAGAGGTTATAATTGATGGGCTTGCTGTAGTGCCCTTTCTCGAGATTGGAATACCGGATGAGCAATAATGGTCATGTTGGGGTGTTCCCGTTGGATGGGCTCAAGGCGTGCGGTGCGTGCAAATGCGTATACTATCGCTCCAAGGGATGCCAGAAAGAAGATTGGAGAATGATGCATAGGCCCCTCTGCCAAAGCTGTATGGCGACTCAAGCAGGATCCCCATAACACCAAGGCTACTTGTTGTTAGTCTGACGAAGTTTCGAGGAATTGGCTGGTCTCGACAAAGCTGCGAAAGGTACAAGATATTCGCTAGTCCATGTAACGCCATTCCCCGCACTCCAATATATCACTTCGTTCAAACTCCAATCGAGTCACATCCGTGGCAGCAGCTTCAGGTGCTACTACATCAACTAGCTCGTTTACCGTAGCAGCAGCAGATAATCACCTTCCTCAATTAATAGCTGAAGACGTATTTGACCAGAAATCTCCCTCCGCACTGGCCCGTATATCCTTTGAACACGAAAAACGAGCATGCACCTATAACGGCTGCGCATGCGTCAGCGGCCTCACCTCCGGTGTCTACTGCAGCAACTGCGTCGTCGGCGCCGGAACCTACGCGATAAAAACCAAAGGCGTCAACACCTACGCCTTTCAGTGCAGTTCGAGTGGGGGATTTTGTGACTATGGGGTTGCTAGCGATTGCGGCAAGAGTGGCGCGAGGTGTGCTGGGGGCTCGCCTGCATGAGTGTTAGGAGATGGACGTTGTGAAAGGATTTTGGTGGTTCTAGGGTAGACTTGTGTGTGTTCGGGGGGATGATAAGGGAGGGGAAGTAAGAGCATTTAAAAATATGGGAAACTTTGCTTCTCTTTCACCCATGCGTGCATGTTGCCATGTGTGCTCTAGCAGTAAGATGAGATGCGACTCACATTCCGACCCTCCTGGTCCTGCTACAAAAAAACGAGGTCAATAAGAAAACTAAGAACAGCCCGTAAGAATATGTGTATTAATAAACAATGTTTCGAGGAATACATCAGCGTATAATCACGGAAAAAACTTCGGAGAGGTGCACCAAGTTGCATGTCTACTGTGGTAGCCGGGGTAAGTAGTGTATGTGGCAAGGGTGGTGGCCTTGTATGTATGTATGTATGTATGTATGTATGTATGTATGTATGTATGTATGTAT